>JAECUM010016235.1:0-25544 GCA_016617855.1 Megalonaias nervosa
GTCAATCTTCAGTTTTAGAGTAATCCATTTGATTGTTCAAATGTATTCTAGTCAGTGCTTTCAGAATTTTGTGTCTTGTCCCAGTTGCATTCTTGTTTCTATCAAGTATTGTGCATTATCAGGTCTTCACTCTGTAGCCATGTTGATGGATAGTGAAAATGTTTATTAAGAAGCAAAACAAGAATGTTGTCCTCAGGCAAGGGAATAGACCAAACAAATACTTATGACCCGCAGAAAGTATTTGGAATTTTGATTCACTTCTTCCTTCTGAAACATGAATTTTAGCTTTTTTAGTAGCATTAAAAGCTCATTACTTTTTTTCAGTAAAAAATTAAACCTTTGAAAATTTCCATTTTGAGGTAACAACCTCTTGCACCGCTTTAAAAAAAGCCAATAATTTTTCTTTTACAAGTTCAAAAGGGTCTAAGAATTTATTGATCAATTTATGGGTATAACACATTTTTTTTGTCCTTGTTATTAGATTTTCAAATCATATTGATGTTTTCTATGAGAAGTTTTGTTTTTTCTAGCTTAAAAAGGAAGATCCCTTTTCAGAGGACATGCTCAAGGATAAACTACAAGGCACCATCAAGCCTGAAGGTAGGTAAAACAGTCATTCTTCCAGCCAAAATTTGATTATGTCAAGTCTGTAGGTAGGTAAAACAGTCACTCTTCCAGCCAAAATTTGATTATATCAAGCCTGAAGGTAGGTAAAACAGTCACTCTTCCAGCCAAAATTTGATTATATCAAGCCTGAAGGTAGGTAAAACAGTCACTCTTCCAGTCAATGGGCGATCATAGATCATCTACTTTCAAGAAATTTTGGGAAGTTTCGATCTAAAAAAAATAAGCCTTTACCAATAATAAACCATACTGTCACTTTAAAAATTTGAAAACAATTCCATGGGACTTATTAAATAAAAATATGTTACAATACAGTAAACAGTTTGAGACAAATCTCTAAAGACCACTGAAATCTTTTTTATATTAGAGTTTTTTTTAGAGTTATATAAAAGTGTTATTTTTAAAACAGCTGAAAAATCCAATTATTCTTATATTCAGACTGAAATTATTGCTTAATTAGATTTGAATGATTTTAAAATCCAAGTTCTTCATTAACAGTTTTCACAGTTAAATGCAAATTACTGTGATGGTATTAATTGCCGGGTGTCCATAACTTAAATGTGTGTTGATCTGAATTGTAAAGTTATCTGATCTTATTCTTATTATTATAGTTGTCCCTTACTATAAAGCCCCTTTGTATAATGCTGTAGTACTTGTTATTACAGTTGTCCCTCACTATGAAGCCCCTTTGTATACTGCTGTAGTACTTGTTATTACAGTTGTCCCTCACTATGAAGCCCCTTTGTATACTGCTGTAGTACTTGTTATTGCAGTTGTTCATAACCACTAAGTCCTAATGCATAATGCTGTAGTACTTGTTATTGCAGTTGTTCATAACCACTAAGTCCTAATGCATAATGCTGTAGTGCTTGTTATTACAGTTGTCCCTCACTATGAAGCCCCTATGTATACTGCTGTAGTGTTTGTTATTACAGTTGTCCCTCACTATGAAGTTCCTTAGTATTCTGCTGTAGTGCTTTTTATTACAGTTATCCATCATTATGAAGCCCCATAGTATACTACTGTAGTGCTTGTTATTACAGTTGTCCCTCACTATGAAGCCCCTTGGTATAGTGATGTAGTTCTTGTAAGGCAGGTATTGCAATGGATCCAGTTCAATTACAGTTTTTTTATAAGTGCTACTGAATTAATTTCACTTTAACGTAGCTTTGTGCTAATGAAATTTATAATAATGTGATCCTCTTTAAATATTCTGGTTTTTTTTAGTTTAATGCACTGTTATAACACAGCCTTGTTAAACCATCCTGAGTTTAATACACTTATAGCATAGCCCTGTTACACCATCCTGAGTTTAATGCATTGTTATAACACAGCCCAGTTAGACCATCCAGAGTTTAATGTATTGTTATAACACAACCCTGTTAGACCATTCTTGTTTAATGCACTGTTATAACACAACCCATTTAGACTATCCCTCAGGATGGGTTACCTCATTTTACTGCTACCATTAACAATGCTCTAAAGAGGGACCATCTTGTTACTAAATTAAAACTTTCTTACAATATTTATGTTTTCATCTATTTCATTTATAAGGTAGCAGCATCTGTGACTGTAACACAGAATGAAGTTTTAAGAACTGATATTGTAGCTCCAGTAATATCTGTAGGCTTTTGATTCAGATTTTTTTTTTTATAGGTGTTTGATATATTTTTTTTTTTATAGGTGTTTGATATATTTTTTTTTTTTAGGTGTTTGATTCATATTTTTTTATAGGTGTTTGATTCATATTTTTTTTTATAGGTGTTTGATTCATATTTTTTTTATAGGTGTTTGATTCATATTTTTTTTTTATAGGTGTTTGATTCATAATTTTTTTTTATAGGTGTTTGATTCATATTTTTTTTATAGGTGTTTGATTCATATTTTTTTTTTATAGGTGTTTGATTCATATTTTTTTTATAGGTGTTTGATTCATATTTTTTTTATTATAGGTGTTTGATTCATATTTTTTTTTATAGGTGTTTGATTCATATTTTTTTTATAGGTGTTTGATTCATATTTTTTTTATAGGTGTTTGATTCATATTTTTTGTAGATTTTTGATTTAGATTGTTTCAATAGGTTTTCAGTTTAGATTTTTTAATGTGTTTGATTCATATTTTTGTAGGCTTTTTCAGACTTTTTAAAATAGGTTTTTGATTCATCTTTTTGTAGGTTTCTTTTGGTGTTTTTAATAGGTGTTTTATTCAGATTTTTATACATTTTTATTCTGATATTTTAAATAGGATTTTGATTCAGATTTTATAAATAGGTTTTGATTCAGACTTTCTTAAAGGTTTTTTTAATCTGACATTTTATAGGTTTTTTTATTCAGAATTTTGTAGGTTTTTTTATTCAGACTTTTGATAGTTTTTTAGTCAGATTTTTGTAAGTTTTTTTTATTCAGATTTTTTTAATAGGTTTTTTAATATCAGACTTTTTATAGGTTTTTTATTAAGATTTTTATAGGTTTTTTTTTATTCAGACTTTTTATAGGATTTTTTTTTTTAATTCCAATTTTTTATAGGTTTTTTTTTTATTCAGATTTTTATAGGGTTTTTTTTATTCAGACTTTTTATAGGTTTTTATTCAGATTTTGTATAGGTTTTTTTTTATTCAGATTTTTTTTTATAGTGTTTTTTTATTCAGATTTTTATAGGTTTTTTCAGATTTTTTTTATTTTTTTTTTATTCATATTTTATATTTTTTTTTATTCAGACTTTTTAGTTTTTTTTCAGATTTTTTTTTTATAGGTTTTTTCTTTTATTCAGACTTTTTATAGGTTTTTTAATTTCAGATTTTTCAAAGGTTTTTTTTTTTTTATTCAGATTATAGGTTTTTTTTTTAAAAATTCAGATTAGGTTTTTTATTCAGACTTTATAGGATTTTTATTCAGATTTTTTTGTAGGTTTTTTTTTAATTCAGATTTTTTATAGGTTTTATTATTCTTATTTTTTATCATCATCATCATCAGTCCCTTAACCCAAGAGGTCGTTGGGGCACCACAGTTGACTTTGCAACCAATTCTCTCCATCTTTCCCTGTTCTCTACTGCCCTTTGGGATTCTCCAAATCTCATGCCTGTCCACTCCTTAATGTTGTCTTCCCACCTCTTTTTCTGTCTGCCTCTTCTTCTGCATCCTTGCACTATGCTTTGCAAGATTGTTTTTGCCAGTCCAGATGATCTTGAGACATGACTGTACCACTTCAGTTTGCACTTTTTTACAGTGGTCAAGAGGTCTTCATAGGATCCGATGGCTCTTTGGATCCTGTTGTGGACTTCTTCATTGGTTACATGGTCAATGTATGAGATGCCCAAGATCTTGTAGTAGCATCTCATTTTGAAGGTTTGAATCCTTCTTTGTAGATCTGATGTGAATGTCCATGTTTCACAAGCATACAGAAAGATAGATATGACAATCGAGCGCATCAGCCTTATTTTGGAACCAAAAGCAATGTTGGTATCTTTCCATATTGGTCTTAGCCTTGTTATTGCTGCTGTTTTCTGGTCAATCCTGCAAAGTAGTGCTGGTTTGGAGCCCTTGTCTGTGATAATTGATCCCAAGTACTTAAAGCTTGTGACTCTTTCCAGCTTCTGTCCACTGACCTTTATTTCTGCACTGATGCCGTTGGTGTTGTTTGTCATCAGTTTGGTTTTTCAGTGCTAATCTCCATACCATATGCTGTGGAGGTTGTGTCGAGGCTTTCAACCAAGTCAGTGAGTACTTTTTTATCTCCTGCTAAACCATCAGTATCATCTGCAAAGCGAAGGTTTGTGATTGTTCTTCCTCCGATACTGACAGTGCCCTTGTGGTCATGCAAGGCATCCTCCATGATCCTTTCCAGGAAAATGTTGAAGAGTGCAGGTGACAGTGTACATCCCTGTCTGACTCCAACTGTTGTTCAAAACCAATCCACTATTTCTATCTTGTATTAGGGGGAAATGATTGTAAGTTCATTATCCTACATTTCTGTATTATTACAAAGTTTGATAGTTATTTTGATACAGTTTTAATATTGGAACAAAATACAACTATGTGAAAGACAGATCCATTTATTGTGACTATGTGAAAGACATGTCCGTTGTTGCTGTGTGAAAGACATGTCCATTGTTGCTATGTGAAAGAGGTCCCTTTCTTGTTGCTATGTGAAAGATTTGTCCCTTGTTGCTATGTGAAAGACAGGTCCCTTTCTTGTGGCTATGTGAAAGACATGTCCCTTGTTGCTGTGTGAAAGACAGGTCCCACTCTTGTGGATAAGTGAAAGACATATCCCTTGTTGGTGTGTGAATGACAGGTTCCTTGTTACTATGTAAAAGACAGGTCCCTTTTTGCTATGTGAAAGACAGGTGCCTTATTTGTTGCTAAATGAAAGACAAGTCTCTTGTTCCTGTGTAAAAGACAGGTCCTTTTTGCTGTGTGAAAGACAGGTCCCTTTTTGCTATGTGAAAGATGGATCCTTTTCTTGTTGCTATGTGAAAGACACATCCCTCTTTGTTGCTGCAAAAAGATGAGGTTACTTGAGCCAAATAATATATTAGATTTTTTTGTAATCCTTTTGATATGTTACTTAACTAGATCATGTACAATGTACCCTCTTGCAAATACAAAACCCTTCAAACAAGTCCAATGAACCCCCACCAAAATTTAGAAAGTTGGCATTTATGGTCAAGTGTTGAGATTGTAAAAATAACCAAAATAATGCAACAGCAAAAGCAATCACTGCTACTTTTACTGTGTTCAAGTTTTACTGCTCTAATTTTGGTCAACAAATGTTCTTTAAATGTAGCTACACAAGTCCCTTTGTCACATTCTTCTACAAAGGTCTCACTTGTAAAACAATAATTTGAAGGTTTTATATTCTACTGTGCTGGCTTTTCTCATTGTTCTACTGTGCTGACTTTTCTCATTGTTCAACAGTTTAAATGAGCTGGCTTTTCTAATTTTTATACAGTTTTAATAAACTGTATTTTCTTATTTTTCTACACTTAATTTACTTTTTTCTCTGTATTTATTTGATTCCTTTTCTTTGACAGAGAAAAAAGAATGGATGCCCGAGACAGAGCCAGTTGGTTTCTTCCCACCTGCTTCAGCTGCCAGGAAGCCAAACCCAAAAGAGCCACTGAAGGCACCATTCCCAATTCGACCTGGGGGATTAATTCCAAACTCCATTCTAGTAAAATTACTTTGGCCCCCAGAAGTCAAACAAGACATGAAAGCCAAGAGAAAGAAAGAGTGGACACTGCCCACTATCTCTGTAGAGCAACTGGCTGAAATATCCAAATCCAAACAGGTAATTACTATGTAGCTAACACAACACTGTATTGATAGAACATCTGTGTAGCTGACACTACCCTGTATTGGCAGAACATCATCACTGCTTAGTGAACACCACCCTGTGTTGGTGGGACATCATTACTACATAGCTAACACCACAATGTATTGGTAGTGGAACAATAACTTTGCCTTAATGTATTAACAAAATTCATTCATATATTGACTGTTTAAATCATTTTAATTCATTTAAAACAATTACTTAATTATTTTTAGCGGAAGTAAGCAATTTACATTCTGTTAAATTTGTACTGTAAAACCCGATCTGCTGGAAGATTATGCAAAATTACTACATCACATGATACATTCTAATTAGTTGACTACATGGATTTATTTTGGAAAAGAATTAATTTCACTTTATGGGATGCTATGCTGCACTAAGAGAATTATGCCTGTTCCAGTGAGTACTACAGCTTTCCCCCATTATAGCATGGTTGTCGGGATCCATAACTGCTGACCACATTATATACTGAACAGCGGTATAGCGAAAATGAACTAAAATGTTGCATGTACTTGGGATGGGGGTGGGTGGGTAAACAAATAGCCAGCCAAATGCATAAAAATACTGTTTATGTAAATTACGTTTTTTCACAGCATGGTATTTATACATTTAATTATGTCCAATAATAATATTTTACAAAGTAAACAAATATATACCAAGCTTGAGATTGCTTTCTTTCAGCCCATAATGTCATACATATGATTAAAAACAATGATATAAACATGTCATGTTAATAAGTGTACCTGCCGGTTATGATTTCTATATAAGGCTGCATCAGATTTAAAGCAATTAAAATTGTTGTAATCACTTGCAAAAACTTGATTAAATTTAGGCTGCTGTTCAGGCCAATGCAGCCTGATGTTAAAAGCATCATTCATGCATAATTAGGAGATCACATATTTACCCCTTTCTGCTCCCATTTTGCAATGAAATAAATTAACATTTATCTGTAACAAGTGTACTGATTAATGTCAAGACATGTTTTTAGTCAATAAAATATCTCATTTTCAGTTCAAAACATCAGTTACATATGATGATTAGCGACTGAGTGACATCACATTATGTACAACACACTTTTAGCAATTCCGGAACACAAAATACAAGCTTACATGTATGTAATCCATTTAAAATCCAATGATATATGAAACAAACATGTTTGTTCACAAAAACCATTAATCCAAATAGAACAAACAGCCATCACTCACATGATATATGGTTCCTACTAAAAGTGTTTCATGTTTTTATGATTTTTCAGACCAGGTTGTTCTTGTTTTTGGGGTGCTTTTTAAGAAAAGTCTGTGATATTTGTTAGCTGTGTAATTGTCAAGGGCTCAATGTCCTTGGTTTCTAGCCACATCAGTCCTTAGTTAAATGCTAATATGGCTTTGCAAACAGATTTTGGTGTTTCCAGTGGTTCCTCCTGGTCACTGTCAATAGTAGATCCTACTTCCTGTTGATTGGGATCTAAATTTTCTCTTTTGGTGCCTTGAAAGAACTGGACAGTGTCAGCATCATTCTTACATTCAACAGTCAGGTAGTCCTCACACATTTTGATCCACTGATGAACATCGTAAAATGATTTAAAATATCTCCTTAACACAGCTTTAACTTCTTCAACATTCACTATGGATCCCTTAAAATTCACAATCCTATTGACAAAGTAAGCATTTCTTTACCTGGACATCTCCATTGCAAGATTAAATGTCTTAAATTCACTCCTAAATACTGTGAAGATTAAACTCACTTTTGAATCTCATTTAACTTAATTATTTGAATGGACCTTATTTGTTCTGTAGCTGCATTACACAAATGAACACCTGTCTCTTCTGGGCTGCACTGCAACAGGTTACAGAAATCAGCAGCAAGTTCAAAAGACATGCCACTGCTAATTCTTCCTTTGATCTTTTTCCATATGTCAATAAACAGTGGTCATCAATAAGCTGGTCTTCTATATAATCATTGAGTTGTGTTTACGTAGATAAAGTCATTGATCTGCTTTAGCGCTAAAGGCAAATTTGACAGTCCTGTGTATTTTAGTCACGTACAATAGTTTGATACGGACCAATAACAATTATGGCTTATAAGAGACATGGGTAATTTTGGGATTTCAATAGCATGTTAGCAATAAGATATTTTACTTTGCCTGAATACAACAGTGGCTAATTAGAGTTATATCGAACCGCTCCGGTGGCCTAGTGGTTAGAGCGTCCACCTCGGATGCGGGAGGTCGTGGGTTCGATCCCCGGTCAAGTCATACCAAAGACTTACAAAAATGGTACTAACAGCTGCCTCGCTTGGCGCTCAGCATTAAGAGGTTAGTGTTAGGACTGGTCGGCCTGGTGTCAGGATAATGTGACTGGGTGGGACATCATGCTACATGTCTGCGGCATGATGCCCCAGTGCTAGACATCACTATAAACTGCCACACTGCAGACATCGTAGCGATATGACTGAAAAATTGTTAAAGCTATGTTAAAAATCATAATCACATCACATCACAGAGTTATATCATGACCGTAAAAACACGTTCTGGTAATGTCCAACTCAGATAGTAGTTTTTAATGTAAAGGTCTCAGCTGATAGATGTCAAAAATTATTTTTTAAGTTTTTTAAAAATTAAATGATTTATACTTTTGATCTTGGGGTCCATAGCGCTACAGCATTATATACAGAATCATGTTATAGTGAAGTGTGTTATAACAGGGAGAGCTGTATTGGCACTTGCCTGTGTTATATGATGTCACATGATGTCATGCAATGTATTAAAACTGTTATTGCCTTAGTCTGTGTGCTTTCTGCCTACACTTTTCCCTGGTGGTGTCTAGTGCTTTCACTAAGCTTGGGCACTATTCTACACTAAACAAAACTATAGGAGAACAGTTCCGTAAGGTAAAGGCAATAATAAATGTAGATACATGTTTCAGTGTATGTTTTGTACTAATGAATATAATACATTATAGCTCTTACTGGTTTTAGACCAGGAGAGAAGCTTATAAATTACCTGTTGTCCTTCATCCACCCATCTGTCTGTCTGTCAGCACAAGTTTCTTATTGCTACTCCTTGGAACTTTACTGACACATTCATCCAAATTATAGCTGGTCTGAAATGAAAATGGTGTCAGATATGCAGTCTAGTTGATCCTAAATGAAAATGGTGTCACATGGACATAAAAAGTCTAGTTGGTCCTAAAATGAAAAAGGTATCACATGGACATTCAAGCTGGTCATATATGAAAATGATGCCACATAGACATCCAAGGTTTAGTTGGTCCTAACTGAAAATGGTGCCACATGGACATCCAACTTGGTCTAGTTGATCCTAAATGAAAATGGTGCTCTATGGACAACTTGGTCTAGTTAGTTCTAAAAATGGTGACACATGGACATACAACTTGGTCTAGTTGGTCCTAAATGAAAATGGTGCCACATGAACATCTAACTGGTCTAGTTTGTCTAAACTGAAAATGGTGCCACATGGAGATCCAAGTTTGTCTAGTTGAACCTAACAAAACTGGTGCCACATGGACATGCAAAGTCTAGTTGGTCCTAAATGAAAGTAGTCCCATATGGACATCCAACTTGGTCTGGTTGGTCCTAATTGAAAATGGTGACACATGCAACTTGGTCTGGTTGGTCCTAACTGAAAATGCTGACACATGGACATGCAACTTGGTCTGGTTGGTCCTAACAAAATTGGTGCCACATGGACATGCAGAGTCTAGTTGGTCCTAAATGAAAGTGGTCCCATATGGACATCCAGCTTGGTCTAGTTGGTCCTAAATGAAAGTGGTGCCACATGGATATCCAACTTGGTCTAGTTAGTCCTGAAAATGGTACCATATGCACATCCAACTTTGACTAGTGAATCTTAATTGAAAATAGTGCCACATAGACATACAAGGTCTGTTGGGTTCTAAATGATACATGGACATCCAACTTGCAGATCTTATCATAACTCCTTTGGAACAAATGCTCATATGGACATGGAGTTTTCACCAAAAGACTTTATATGATGTCTAGTTGATTGTAAATGAAAATGGTGCCAATCTGACATCCAGGATACCATTTTGAAAATAGGTTTGCTATTCCTTCTAAATAGATAATCATATTGTCATGAATTGTTATTCTCCAGAAGATGTCTGATGGTGTCTAGTTAATCCTTAATGAAATTATGTTGATCTGACATCATCTATGGCCAAATTGAAAATCTTGTGATAGTAGTTAATCCTAAATGAAATTATGCTGCCCTGCATGTTCTATGGCCACACTGGAAATCTTGTGTTATCTAGTTGGTCCTAAATTAAATTATGTTGCCCTGCATCATCTATGGCCACACTGGAAATCTTGTTATATCTAGTTGGTCCTAAATGAAAATGGAGTCAGCCTTGCATCTAATATGGCCACAATGACAGATGGCTTGAAATCTTGTTATTGCTGCTTCTGCTGAATGGATGGTCATATCAACATGGGGCTTTTACCAAAGGCATCTTCTGATGTCTAGTTGGTTCTAAATGAAAATGGTGCTGACCTTACATCATGGAGAGAATGAATCTATGATACACTTGTCATGCTATTACATCATGGAGGGAATGGACCTGTGAGACACTGGTAGTGTTACTACACCGCATAGAGAATGGACTTGTGAGGCACTTGTAGTGCTATTGCATCATGAGAGAAAGGACCTATGAGACACTTGTAGTGCTATTACATTACATAGACATTTGATCTCTGATACTCTTGTAGTGCTGTTACATCATGGAGAGAATGGACCTATGATACACTGTAGTGATAGTACATCATGGAGAGAATGGACCTATGATACACTTGTAGTGATAGTACATCATAGAGAGAATGGACCTATGATACACTTGTAATAATAGGACATCATGGAGAGAATGGACCGTGATAGGACATCATGGAGAGAATGGACCTATGATACACTTGCAACTTTTCTCTCCTGCTAAATATTGATAGTGCTTGGATAATGACACTCCTAGATACTTAATACCTGTATATGTAGATAATGGCACTCCTAGATACTTAATATATGTTGATAATGGCACTCCTAGATACCTAATATATGTTGATAATGGCACTCCTACATACTTAACATATGTTGATAATGGCACTCCTAGATACCTAATATATGTTGATAATGGCACTCCTAGATACCTAATATATGTTGATAATGGCACTCCTAGATACTTAATAGACTTAGATAATGGGACACCATGATACTTAATATATGTTGATGATGTCACTCCTAGATACTTAATATATGTTGACAATGGCACTCCTAGATACTTAATATATGTTGATAATGGCACTCCTAGATACCTAATATATGTTGATAATTGCACTGATAGATACTCAATAGACTTAGATAATGGGACTCCTAGATACTTAATATATGTTGATGATGGCACTCCTAGGTACTTAATATATGTTGACAATGGCACTCCTAGATACTTAATATATGTTGATAATGGCACTCCTAGATAATGAGTAGACTTAATGACACTCCTAGATACTTAATATATGCCTAATATATGTTGATAATGGCACTCCTAGATGCTTAATATATGCTGATAATGGCACTCCCCGATAGTTAATATATGTTGATAACTGCACTCCTAGATACTTAATAGACTTAGATAATGGGACTCCTAGATACTTAATATATGTTGATGATGGCACTCCTAGATACTTAATATATGTTGATAATTGCACTCCTAGATAATGAGTAGACTTAAATAATGGCACTCCTAGATACTTAATATATGTTGATGATGGCACTCCTAGATACTTATTATATGTTGATAATGGCACTCTTAGATACTTAATATATGTTGAAAATTGCACTCCTAGATAATGAGTCAACTTAAATAATGGCACTCCTAGATACTTAATATATGTTGATAATGGTACTCCAAGATGCTTAATATATGTTGATAATGGCACTCCTAGATACTTAATATATGTTGATATTGGCACTCCTAGATACCTAATATATGTTGATAATTGCACTCCTAGATACTTAATAGACTTAGATAATGAGACTCCTGGATGCTTAATGTATGTTGTCAATGGCACTCCTAGATACTTAATATATGTTGATAATGGCACTCCTAGATAATGAGTACACTTAATGGCACTCCTAGATACTTAATATATGCCTAATATATGTTGATAATGGCACTCCTACATACTTAATATATGTTGATAATGGCACTCCTAGATAGCTAATATATGTTGATAACTGCACTCCTAGATGCTTAATAGACTTAGATAATTGGACTCCTAGATATTTAATATATGTTGATGATGGCACTCCTAGATACTTAATATATGTTGACAATGGCACTCCTAGATACTTAGTATATATTGATAATGGCACTTCTAGATAATGAGTAGACTTAAATAATGGCACTCCTAGATACTTAATATATGTTGATAATGGCACTCCTAGATACTTAATATATGTTGATGATGGCACTCTTAGATACTTAATATATGTTGATAATGGCACTCCTAGATAATGAGTAGACTTAAATAATGGCACTCCTAGATACTTAATATATGTTGATAATGGCACTCCTAGATACTTAATATATGTTGATGATGGTACTCTTAGATACTTAATATATGTTGATAATTACACTCCTAGATAATGAGTAGACTTAAATAATGGCACTCCTAGATACTTAATATATGTTGATAATGGCACTCCTAGATACTTAATATATGTTGATAATGGCACTCCTAGATACTTAATATATGTTGATAATGGCACTCCTACATACTTAATATATGTTGATAATGGCACTCCTAGATACTTAATATATGTTGATAATGACAATCCAAGATGCTTAATATATGTTGATAATGGCACTCCTAGATGCTTAATATATGTTGATAATGGCACTCCTAGATACCTAATATATGTTGATAATGGCACTCCTAGCTGCTTAATAGACTTGGATAATGACACTGTAGTAAAAGTAAATAAGTCAGGAAAAGGTGTATGAAACCTGAAGAAATTATGAAAAGTTTGTAAATCTGTTATTGGTCAGTTATTTCCTTGTCACATTTTTATGGTCCTGGCAAAAGTGTTAAAGCCACAAATTGCATGCCACAGCATACACTGTTTTCAAAGAGAAATGGCCAGTAAAATTATAATGGATTTCTACCTATTTTTCCTGCAATTATTAAAGAATGGTTTATAAATGGGCATCACCAACTACATATTTTAATTTCTGCAAATGAGAGTGGGTATAGCTTAGAGGAAACTATTGATTGGATCTCATTCAGGAATTTTTTACAGAGCTAAGTCAGTTTGTTAATTTCTTTGCACAGTTATAGCTTTTATCCCTTAAAATGTAATGCTGTATTTTTTATAAAACATACATAAACAGTACCTTTTTGACTGTCAGTCAATTTTAAATGTGTCATTGTTTTAAGGCTGTTGGAGAAGGAAAGGAGGTCACATTTGCTGAGGATGGGGACTTTGAAGAAAGGGTGTTAGTGATGGATGATTACAAAGATGATGAAGACATGCAAAGAGAGATCACTGTGACTTCTCCAGACCAGCTTACAGGGATACTGAAAAAAGACAAGTCTAAATTGTCAGAGGAGTCATCAGTATTGTCCAAGTTTAAAGAAATTTTAGAAAAATCACCATCTCCAAAGGTCAGTCAGAAATAATTTTAACTAAATTGGAATGAAAAAAGTCATATATAAGTTTCTTTTATCGAAGTCATCTTGTTTTTACTTTCTTTCTTGATGAGCTTTTATTAACTAATTTATAACTGTTAGATGCTTACTCAAACAATCTGAAAGATATTTCGAAAAAAGAAAATAAGTTCTTTTTTTCTCCAATTGAGATAATTTAACGTTATGATATTTTAATAACTTTTCAGCCAGCTGAATCTCCTGTCCCCACAGAGCCTGACAAGTCCCAAGCCAAAACTCCAGAAAAGTCCACCCTATCTAGCAAGCTTCCACACCCTCCACAATCATCAACGATCGACAAGGATCTTAAAGCACAAAAACAGCCAGTAAAATTTGCTCCTCGCCCACCACCTGAGGAAAAAGCCAAGTCTCCAACACCACGCCCTACAGCAGCTCCAGTGGCAGCAAGAGCTCACACTCCTAGTCCACTCCCACCACGACCATCCACCCCACTGCCACAGTTCATTACACAATTCATTGGCAGGGAATGGTTTGACAAGTTCTACCCTAACTGTAATGAATCGGTAAGTTAATTTAAGTCAGTATTGTTAATGTACATGGTCAGTATTCCATGTCACATTATATGGACATTTTATGGATTATTAAAAGCCTTTTTGCAACATGCCATCATATTATCAAGGTTTGGCAGTAGACTTTCAGCAGAAATATATGTATGTGTGTCCTGCTTGGTGAACCCTTCCCTTATGAGGTGAAATGATCAACTGCCCACTCCACAAACTTGATGCATTCAAGGTATGCAGGAATTGCTATGTTTATATTGTTATGTACCACCTGTCCCTACAAGGAGAGTTTGTTTGCCTGGGGGTCGGTGGGTGGGGTGCACATGCTGACAAGATGCCATTTTAATAAATTCTCTATTACAAGATAAAGAGAAGAAATAAATTGAAAATATTTATAATTAAGATTACATTTATTTAGAGGGATATTGACAAATCTATTTGCTAATCATCCCAAGAAAAGGAAACATTATAAATATCTCACCAGTTATGTTTATCACCTTAATCATTTTTAATGCAATTTTACTTGACTCCTCCAAGTCAATGCATCTTTTTTGTCTGATAACCATGACCTGGATCAATAATTTTGATCATAATAGTCTTGATGTGGATCATTATAGGTTTGATGTGGATCATAATAGGTTTGATGTGGATCATAATGGTCTTGATGTGAATCATAATAGTCTTGATATGGGTAAAAATAGTCTTGATGTGGATCATAATAGTCTTGATGTGGATCATAATAGTCTTGGTGTGGATCATAATTGTCTTGGTGTGGATCATAATAGTCTTGATGTGGATCATTATAGTCTTGATGTGGATAATAATAGTCTTGGTGGGGATCATAATAGTCTTGGTGTGGATCATAATAGTCTTGATGTGGATCATAATAGTCTTGATGTGGACTCTTCACTGTACTTATAATGCAGCTTTAAAACTTTCAATACTAAACTTGTACTGCCTTACTTATCAGACCTTGCCCAAGCCTTGGACACTGGAAAACTTTGTCAACATGCTTCTGCGTCTGATTCGTATTGGGGATTATTCTGAGAAGGTTTCCATAGTGGATGCATTGGCCATGCTACATGCTCAGGAAGAGTTTTCAGATGCCCTTGTCCACTCAGTGTGTAAAACCATCAGCAGTGTTCTGAACCACCACAAGGATCCTCCAACTTGCATGAGGTCTGATCAGAAGAATTTCATCTTATCATCCCTGAAAACAATGCAGAAATTAGGCTTGCAGGATAAAGACTTCTTCACAGAACTATTAGTGCAGTTTCTGGATGGAGATAAGGAAGTCAGGTGAGATAATAATGAAGGTACAGGTTTAAATACTAGCTTTATTTCAATGACTAATAGACCTTTGATTTATTTTGAATTCCTTTCCACTTTCATCCTTTCATAAATATGGCAAGAGCATTTTAAGAATGGGTTTGTTAATGGGTTTGTTTGTGTGACCTGTACTTGCATCCCACCTAAAAAAAATTGTGTGTGCAACTACTCTCACATCTCTTCATGGATTGTTTTTGAAAAATGGCAGATGTTGTTAATAAAAGGTGAACATGTGTATATTGATTTGTTGTCACTCTCTTGAAATTTTTCAGAATTATTTCCCTTTTATGCTGTTTAGTGTGTATTATAATTCTTGTGTGAATCTAGTCAAACAATTTTTGATGTGCATATTGTTCTTTCATCACGCTCGTATGTGTCTTGCCAGAGTTATGCCTTTCTTTGGTGTTAACTGACGTGTTTTGCCTGAGTTATGCCATTCCTTGGTGTTAACTGATGTGTTTTGCCAGAGTTATGCCATTCCTGGTGTTAAATGATGTGTTTTTTTCAGAGTTATGCCATTCCTGGTGTTAACTGATGTGTTTTTTTCAGAGTTATGCCATTCCTGGTGTTAACTGATGTGTTTTTTTCAGAGTTATGCCTTTTTTTAAAAACCTAACTAGATATCTTATTTAGATGATTAGTCTTGTGTGACAGGTTATACAACTCTTGATGAATTACCCTAAAACTAGCCAGATATTATTGACATCAGATGAGCATGTGCATTGTGTTCTACAGACATGCCAGACACACATACCTAACCCATGCATATCTCCTGAAATGTTAATCATAGCAGGAATGGGATCTATGCTACTGTCCACATTCTTGAAATGTACAAAAATTATCAACATTTGAGACGGAAATTTTATGATGTCAGTTTAATCAAGCAAGATTTTTATGATATTCCTTGAGGAAAAAAACACTCTTTGACTTTCCCCCAAAATGTCATTTAAATAATAAATTATATCATATACCTTTTTGGACTTTATCCTTTTAATCGTCTGTTTTGTTTTGTATACTTTTTAAAGAACTTTGGCATCTTTTACCATTTATCTTAATTTCTTAAGGATAATTGGTTATTTTGAACCTGTGTATTTGTACAGCCTGTGTATTTGTACAACTGTTTTAATTGCTTTTAATTTTATTTAGAAGAGTTTAATTTCTAAAGTTTTGCAACTTTATGCTTTATAATTCTTTAGAACTAAACTTTTATTGGCACTGTAACCAAGATTGTGTTGACATGCATTAAAACACATCAGTGTTACACCCTTTTTGGGTATTTATTTTCATTTACTATACACAAGAATTCTTGTACAGAGGTCCCCCTCTTATACGGCCACCCTTTCTGCACTGGGAAAGTGGCCTTATAAGATGGGTGGCATTTCCAGAGGGGGACTAAATTTTTTGTGAGAAGTATATGTAATGTATGTAGTAAGAAAGCTACATTCTTCAAAGCATTTATTATCTTCCTTTAAAAGTAACATTAATTATTAAAAGGTTCTTTTTGTTATAATAATAGACTTATTTCAACTGAATATACATTAATAGTTCTTATTCTTCGCATAAGTGTGATATGTGAGTGGGTATTGTTGTCATGCACATTGCAAAACCATTCAAAAACGTCATTTAAATCTTAGTAAATACATAATTCTCTTTCCATTTGCTCCATTTTCCCACTGCTGCTGAATAACCCCCTTATCGGTTACGACATTGTTTATTCAAGTCTTTTCAACATAAAATTGTTTTATTCGAGTCTTTTCTACATAAAATTGTTCGGCAAGTCCCCATCCCCACCTCACCCAATGTCTTAAAGTAGAATAACCAACTTTCTTGTAAAATAATACGTCTCTGTTTACGTGATGACGTGTTAATGTTTGGTAATGATTTATTCGGATGTTGCTAACTGTATGCAATTTAATTACGCAGACAAAACTTTTGTAGAGGGGACGAAATGCCTTCTTCATAAAAGAAGCAATAAATGTGTTGTCACATGATTTTTCGGTCTTTGTCTGGTATCCTGTTGTGTTCAAGGTTAATTTCTCTGTGCATGTGTTAATGCACAAAATCTATTTTTAGCCTATGCTGACCCTGTTATGATCTTCACAATTACATCCGGTTGTAATCATCAAAGAGAAGAACTCAACAGATGAGTGAAGCCCAATACTCTGTCATAACATTGTTGACACCATTTCCTGTAAACGTTGGCTTTTATAGACAATGATATAATATTAATCTTAGTGTTACATGTACTTTAGTCAACACTTCTTTCAGTAACGGAAACTTGACATTGGGAGATATGTATCGATGATAGAGATAATCTGATTACTGACCTTACATCACGATATGAATTAATTATTGGTTTCTGGACACATTTAAAATAAAAGTGGCCACTTGTGAGGGGAACATTTTACATTTTTGTACCAATATGCTGGCTGCTGGTCACGTTGAAAGGGTGGCCATTCTTGAGAGGTACTTTTGAACACAAACTTGTTGGTGCCAAGGGATTCTGGCCGTAAGAAGTGGGTGGCCGCTGGTGAGGGGGGACCATCCAAGTGGGGGACTACTTTATAGTAATCTAGTCCCACAGTTCATGATGAATTGCCTGAAACAATGAATTACTTAAACTTTAATGAATTACATGAATCTTAATGAATTGCCTGAAACTTAATGAATTGCCTAAAACTTAATGAATTGCCTAAACCTTAATGAATTACCTAAAACTTAATGAATTGCCTAAAACTTAAAGAATTACCTGAATCTTAATGAATTGCCTACAACTTAATCAATTGACTGAAATGTAATCAATTGCCTGAAATGTAATGAGTTACATGAAACATAAAGACTGGTGTGAAATTTAATTAATTGCCTGAAACTTATTAAATTGCTTCAAATATGGCAGACATTATCGACATCAAGTAAGCATGTTCTATTCTCATGCTTGATGCCCCTTTTTTTTTAAAGATATGTCCCTTTTTTGTTATCCATTGTAAATATTCTATTACATGTTCATAAATATATTCTACGATACTTATTGCTCTCTTCTGCTTGTACCAGTAATTAAAAAATTTCAAACTGTATGATGAAACAAAAGTACACAATAATATTCATTAATAACATTCTCAGGTGTAAAGAATAACAACTTGCTGATGCAAGTTCAAAATTTTCTTATATAGTAATTATATTTTTTCTAGTCTTAAATAAAATTCCTTTATTTACCACACAATATTATGTATATCATATATGTCATATGGTTTTCAATTATAAATAGGTTCCATTGTTAAGAATTTAGAAACGGAAACACTAATCAGAGTTTGAGAATTTCTATTTTTAGATTTCCATTACCCCTTGTAAATATGGTTATCAAAGATTAGACATTTACCTGTGATTTAAAGGATTGCTATAAGGATATAACATTATCTCAGATACAAGCTGACCAGCAAGTTACCAATTGTATTGAATTATTTCAGATACAAGCTGACCAGCAAGTTACCAATTGTATTGCATTATCTCAGATACAAGCTGACCAGCAAGTTACCAATTGTATTGCATTATCTCAGATACAAGCTGACCAGCAAGTTACCAATTGTATTGCATTATCTCAGATACAAGCTGACCAGCAAGTTACCAATTGTATTGAATTATCTCAGATACAAGCTGACCAGCAAGTTACCAATTGTATTGAATTATCTCAGATACAAGCTGACCAGCAAGTTACCAATTGTATTGCATTATCTCAGATACAAGCTGACCAGCAAGTTACCAATTGTATTGCATTATCTCAGATACAAGCTGACCAGCAAGTTACCAATTGTATTGCATTATCTCAGATACAAGCTGGCCAGCAAATTACCATTTGTATTGTGGTATCTCAGAGACAAGCTGATCAGCTAGTTACCAGTTGTATTGTGGTATATCAGAGACAAGCTGACCAGCTAGTTACCAATTATGTTGCATTATCTCTGATACAAGCTGACCAGCTAGTTACCAACTGTATTGTGGTATCTCAGAGACAAGCTGACCAGCTAGTTACCAATTATGTTGCTTTATCTCTGATGCAAACTGACCAACAGGTTACAAATCTGGCTATCATTAGTAGAGTGTCATTTCTAGCATAGGACTGGCTCATTTCTCATATTCTTTTGTCAGATAATTTCTGTGACAATTGTCTCTTCTTAAGTTTTTCCTTTTTTAACTGTTACTCTGCCGCATGTTGTGTCCATATTAGGGGGCCATTCCGTTTGTTACACCATCCAAATTACCTACTGCTCATGGCCATTTTATATCTTATGGGGATTTTTATTCTGAAGTTATTGGGTAGATTTATTGTCTACAGTAAGGAAGTTATTGGGTAGATTTATTGTCTACAGTAAGGAAGTTATTGGGTAGATTTATTGTCTGCAGTAAGAAAGTTATTGGGTAGATTTATTGCAACAGTATAGGAAGTTATTGGGTAGATTCATTGGCAACAGTGTAGGAAGTTATTGGGTAGATTCATTGGCAACAGTGTAGGAAGTTATGGGTAGATTTGTTGACAACAGCTGAGAAAGTTGTTTTCCTTGTAATAAGTTAATGGCTGTATCTTTATGTTCATGAACACAGGCCAGAGTCAAATAATTTGTTAAGCATGGAACCATAATAAAACTACATTACATAATAAAACTACAGCATCATTGTATATTTGTTTCTTTTTTATTTAGTTGTTATGAGCCAGTCACAATAAAGCAATCTAATTTTATGAATCCAAAATAAATTGTTCCCTAGATATATGTTGGATGAATGCATTTTAATGGTCAGATTAAGGTACACAGGGTGGCTAATTAAACAATTTTTAAAACCCTTTTCCAAAAATTATTTTTACCTGTTAGAGATAGATTTGTAGAAGTTTACATTTATATAGGCCCTGTAAATGAAAAACTACATTTGAAGTTAAAAAGTATATATATATATATGTTTAAATTCCTGGAAATGTATCAAACAAGTTGTGAACAGTCTAATCTCAGATACTGTTTAACATATTTTCTTAAACCTTTGTAACACAAATGGATATATACATAGTAATTAGTGAACCGTGTTGTAGATTTTGATGTTTGGTTTGTGACATAAATTCACCTATATAGGAATTAGTAAACCATGTCATAGATTTTGATGTTTGGTTTGTGATATGGACCATTATAGGAATTAGTGAACTGTGTCATAGATTTTGATGTTTGGTTTGTGATATGGGCCATTATAGGAATTAGTGAACTGTGTCATAGATTTTGATGTTTGGTTTGAGATTGAAATTTCAAGAATTATAAAAAATTGTCAGTTACTTTTGAAAATTCACTTTTTGTTTGTATACCTAATTACCCATAAAGAACATGCCTAGCTATATAGTTAAAACATTTAGTGTTAATATGCTTTCAGATGTCAGAGGAATCTATTTTCAGAAATAGTTTCAATGATATTTAAATACTTGAAATTCAAATATCAATTTATTTCCTTTTCAGAAAAAATCATTAAATTTTAATTAATTATGCTTGCCATTGTTTGAAATTTCAGAAAATGTAACTTTTATCTATTTATCAGATACAAGAGAAAAATGATAAATCTTTGAGGCTAATATGCCACTTCAATCATTTCCCACCCTTCCTGCCTTTATTTCAACCATGCCTTACCCTTCTTGCCTTAACTTCAATCATGCCCAACCCATCTTGCCTTAATTTCAATCATGCCACATCTTTCTTGTATTAATTTCAATAATGCCCTATTCTTCTTGTCTTAATTTCTATCATGCCTTGCTGTTCTTGCCTTAATTTCAATCATGCCCCACCCTTCTTCAATTTTAATTTCTATCATGCTTTGCCCTTCTTGCCTTAATTTCAATCATACCTCACCCTTCTTGCTTTAACTTTAATCATGCTTCATCCTTGCCTTAATTTCAATCATGCTCCATCCTTCTTGCCTTAATTTCAATCATGCCCCACCCTTCTTCACTTTTAATTTCTGTCATGCTTTGCCCTTCCTGCCTTAATTTTAATCATGCCCCACCCTTCTTGTCTTAATTTTAATCATGCTTCATCCTTCTTGCCTTAATTTCTATCATGCATTGCCCTTCTTGCCTTAACTGAGTTGTTTTAAGTTTAATTTGAAATAAACTGTTCCAACCTAAAATATTACATTAATAGTCCAACAGATGGAGATAATGCTAATACGTTATTAAGACAATAGGTTAAGACAATAGCCTGATAAATGGAAATTATGTTAATAAGTTATTAAGACAATAGTGTGATAAATGGAAATCATGTTAATAAGTTGTTAAGACAATAGGTTATTAAGACAATAGTCTGAAAAATGGAAATCATGATTATAAGTTATTAAGACAATAGGTTATTAAGACAATAGTCTGATAAATGGAAACCATGTTAATAATTATTAAGACAGTACTCCAATAAATGCAAGTCATGTTAATAGGTTATTAAGACAATAGTCCAATGAAGCAAATCATGTGAATAAGTTATTAAGACAATAATTTCATAAATGGAAATCATGTTAATAAGTTTTTAAGAAAATAGTCAGATAAATGGAAATCATGTTAATAAGATCAGAACATAATGTGCTTTCTATTTTCACATCTCCTTTTGCCAGATCAACAGTGCTTGAAATCTTGTATCAGTTCAACCTACATGATCCACACCACTATCTGGGCAAGGAGTTGGATTCATGGGATATTTGGAATGTGCAGGAGGAGGACCGAAAGGCCGACCTCAAAAAGATGTGTCAGCAGTGGCTGGACAGGTCAGTGTTTTGCATTAATACACAGCAGGGATCTCATATCAGTTATTTTTGCAACACATGTCTAAAAGAAATAAAGGTACATCTGTCAGTTTAAAATATGATTATTTCATATTGTTGCTATTATTTTAAGGTATCACTATTATTTTACCCCACTTTCATAAAGATTGGTCATGTAGGATTGTTTGTATCAGACTGTCCATCTGTCACATGACCTTGTGGTCATCATCTCTTGAAGATCTGCATTTGACAAATCACTTGGTAATTTTTATGAGTTATTACCCTTTTTTTGTCATGGAACAAGGCATACATCTTGATGTCATGGAACAAGGCATACATCTTGATGTCATGGAACAAGGCATGCATCTTGATGTCATGGAACAAGGCATACATCTTGATGTCATGGAACAAGGCATACATCTTGATGTCATGGAACAAGGCATATATCTTGATGTTATGGAACAAGGCATACATCATGATGCAAACATCTCATGTCAGATAACATTATTATATGCATTTATAAATTTTATATAGAGCAACCTTGTTTCTGTTTTTTAATTTAAGATGGATGACATCTTACAAACTCCATTTGGAGGATGCCATAGAACGGATGAAAAGGGGGCAGAATCTACATGGTAAACTCAGCAAGGACAGCATCAGAAAGCAGAGTATTTTAAAAAAGGTATTGGTAATTTAGCTGCTTTGAAACATTCTATACTCCGGATACACTAAACAGTATCAGGCAAGGTCCACATGAAATGGGTTGGCAACTGTGTGTATATACATAAGATTGAATTATTATTCAGGCAAGGTCAACATGAAATGGGTTGGCAACTGTGTGTGTATAATACAGATTGAATTATTATTCAGGCAAGGTCAATATGAAATGGGTTGGCAACTGTGTGTATATATGTAAGATTGAATTATTATTCAGGCAAAGTCCACATGAAATGGGTTGGCAACTATGTGTATATACTGCAGGTTGAATTATTATTCAGGCAAGGTCAACATGAAATGGGTTGGCAACTGTGTGTATATACTACAGGTTGAATTATTTTTCAGGCAAGGTCCACATGAAATGGGTTGGCAACTGTGTGTATATACTACAGATTGAATTATTATTCAGGCAAGGTCAATATGAAATGGGTTGGCAACTGTGTGTATATACTGCAGGTTGAATTATTATTCAGGCAAGGCCCACATGAAATGGGTTGGCAACTATGTGTATATACTACAGATTGAATTATTATTCAGGCAAAGTCCACATGAAATGGGTTGGCAACTATGTGTATATACTGCAGGTTGAATTATTATTCAGGCAAGGTCAACATGAAATGGGTTGGCAACTGTGTGTATATACTACAGGTTGAATTATTTTTCAGGCAAGGTCCACATGAAATGGGTTGGCAACTGTGCGTATATACTACAGATTGAATTATTATTCAGGCAAGGTCAATATGAAATGGGTTGGCAACTGTGTGTATATACTACAGATTGAATTATTATTCAGGCAAGGTCAATATGAAATGGGTTGGCAACTATGTGTATATACTGCAGGTTGAATTATTATTCAGGCAAGGTCCACATGAAATGGGTTGGCAACTGTGTGTATATACTACAGGTTGAATTATTATGTTTAAACTTACTAGAAACCATTAAGTTTAGTACATTGCATTGTCATATTGACTGTATCATACACTGTCATTGTATTGCCATATTGACTGTATCATACACCATCATTGCATTGTCATATTGACTGTATCATACACCATCATTGCATTGTCATATTGACTGTATCATACACCATCATTGCATTGTCATATTGACTGTATCATACACTGTCATTGTATTGCCATATTGACTGTATCATACACCATTATTGCATTGCCATATTGACTGTATCATACACCATCATTGCATTGTCATATTGACTGTATCATACACCAGAATAGCATTCTACAAGTATTTGAAAACATCATTTCTTCTAAATGTTTGCATCAATGTTAAAATTAACAGTCAGATGGATTATTTTCATCATTAATTCAAAATCAGATTGGACAAAATGGTTTGGTTTGCTTTGGGTTTGTGGGTTTTTTTTGGTCACATTAAACACTTAAAGTTTATATCATACCAAGGCACATAGAATAATGTGCATTGCCCAAGGACATAATGCCAAGGCATATAGAGTATAAAGTGACTTGCCCAAGGACATCAAGCCAAGGCACATAGAGTAATGTGCATTGCCCAAGGACATCAAGCCAAGGCACATAGAGTAATGTGCATTGCCCAAGGACATCAAGCCAAGACACATAGAGTAATGTCCATTGCCCAAGGACATCAAGCCAAGGCATATAGA
This sequence comes from Megalonaias nervosa, assembly GCA_016617855.1. Taxonomy (NCBI): domain Eukaryota; kingdom Metazoa; phylum Mollusca; class Bivalvia; order Unionida; family Unionidae; genus Megalonaias; species Megalonaias nervosa. The sequence goes on from JAECUM010016235.1 coordinate 24,665, forward strand.
GTATAAGGTGACTTGCCCAAGGACATCAAGCCAAGACACATAGAGTATAAAGTGACTTGCCCAAGGACATCAGGCCAAGGCACATAGAGTATAAGGTGACTTGCCCAAGGACATCAGGTCAAGGCACATAGAGTATAAAGTGACTTGCCCAAGGACATCAAGCTAAGGCATATAGAGTATAAGGTGACTTGCCCAAGGACATCAGGCCAAGGCACATAGAGTATAAAGTGACTTGCCCAAGGACATAATGCCAAGGCACATAGAGTAAAGTGTCTCACCCAAGGACATAATGATCATGTGTCATTTTCAGTTCCAGATTTGCTGATGTGTTAGTATTATCGTTTCATGATTAACTGATTTCCTCTCAAACTAATTATTTATAAAATTAATTTTTTCTTTGAAAAAATTATAGTACAGAATTTTCACCCAGCAGCAGTATTTTATTTCATTCTACTGTTTAAAAAAATTAATAATTGACCACAAACTGAGCTACTACCTCATAATTATGGATCATGTAATTTAAATGTATTTCCAGCATGGTCATATGGTGACATTTTATTTAATTAGGTCCCCAAATGTGTCTTAGAGATGGTAATAAAAGTTGGTTGTTTGTTGCTGGTATCTTTCTTCTTTATTTAGTCTTAGGCTTGTCTTATTTTGCTATAAAAATTTCATGTGCTGGCACAGCTCCACACAAACAACATTGCATCAAGGACTGATCTAACATGTGTTAGTGCTGACCCTGGGGCATTGCATCAGGACTGATCTAATGTCTATTAGTGCTGACCCTGGGGCATTGCATCAGGACTAATCTACCATCTATTAGTACTGCCCCTGGGGCATTGCATCAGGACTGATCTAATGTCTGTTAGTACTGCCC
>JAECUM010016235.1:25704-78353 GCA_016617855.1 Megalonaias nervosa
GCATTGCATCAGGACTAATCTACCATCTATTAGTACTGCCCCTGGGGCATTGCATCAGGACTAATCTACCATCTATTAGTATTGACCCTGGGACATTGCATCAGGACTGATCTAATGTCTGTTAGTACTGCCCCTGGGGCATTGCATCAGGACTAATCTACCATCTATTAGTACTGCCCCTGGGGCATTGCATCAGGACTAATCTACCATCTATTAGTACTGCCCCTGGGGCATTGCATCAGGACTAATCTACCATCTATTAGTATTGACCCTGGGGCATTGCATCAGGACTAATCTAATGTTTGTTAGTACTGCCCCTGGGGCATTGCATCAGAACTAATCTACCATCTATTAGTACTGCCCCTGGGGCATTGCATCAAGACTGAACTATTGTCTGTTAGTACTGACCCTGGGGCATTGCATCTGGACTAATCTACTGTCTATTAGTACTGACCCTGGGGCAATTGTTTAGTTGAAGGATTCTTTATAAGTCAGGGAGATAAGCTTTGGCACCTTTTTTGTCTTGTATTTTGTGGTTATAGAGTGTTTAAACAATTGGAAAAATGAATTTCCCAAACAAGCTAGCAAAACACCCCTACTGATTGTCCCACAAAGAAACTGTAAATGAGACCCAGTCATCTTTTGAAATTAAACTCAGCCAGCAACATCTTCATTGATTGTCCCACGAAGAAACTGTAGATGAGACCCAGTCATCTTTTGGAATTAAACTCAGCCAACAACATCTTCATTGATTGTCCCACAAAGAAACTGTAGATGAGACCCAGTCATCCTTTGGAATTAAACTCAGCCAGCAACATCTTCCTTGATTGTCCCACAAAGAAACTGTAGATGAGACCCAGTCATATTTTGGAATTAAACTCAGCCAGCAACGTCTTCATTGATTGTCCCACAAAGAAAAAGTCCATACACTAGACCTGGTGAACTGGAATTTTACTTCACTGATGTATTTGTGGATGAGCAAATCAAAGTCAAATTGATCAGTGATATTGAGATCTCCCATGATGATTTCCAGTTGATCATAGTACAAGTATGTGCCTGTCAAAACTTGTGATGTACCAGACACGTATTCATAGATTGTTTCCATGCTGAGCATATGAATACACAGTATTAACCTTAAAAATAAACAAATAAATACAGAGTATTAACCTTAAAATTAAAACATAATAATATACAATATTATTAGACTTAAAATTAAATATATGAATAGAGTGTTGACCTTAAAATGAAACATATGAATAGACAGTATTAACCTTGAAAATCAAACATATGAATATACAGTATTAATATTGAAACTAAAACATATGAATACACAGTATTAACCTTGAAACTAAAACATATGAATACACAGTATTAATCTTAAAAATAAACCAAATGAATACACACTATTAGCCTTAAAAATAAAACATGAATACAGTGTTAACCTTAAAAATAAAACATATGAATACAAAGTATTAACCTTAAGCATAAAAGATGTGAATGCATAGTATTAACCTTAAGCATAAAAGATGTGAATGCACAGTATTAACCTTAAGCATAAAAGATGTGAATGCACAGTATTAACCTTAAGCATAAAAGATGTGAATACAAAGTATTAACCTTAAGCATAAAAGATGTGAATGCACAGTATTAACCTTAAGCATAAAAGATGTGAATGCACAGTATTAACCTTAAGCATTAAAAATGTGAATGCACAGTATTAACCTTAAGCATTAAAAATGTGAATACAAAGTATTAACCTTAAGCATTAAAAATGTGAATACAAAGTATTAACCTTAAGCATTACAGATGTGAATGCACAGTATTAATCTTAAGCATAAAAGATGTGAATACACAGTATTAACCTTGAAACTAAAACATATAAATACACAGTATTAACCTTAAAAATAAACCAAATGAATACACACCATTAGCCTTAAAAATAAAACATGAATACAGTGTTAACCTTAAAAATAAAACATATGAATACAAAGTATTAACCTTAAGCATAAAAGATGTGAATGCACAGTATTAACCTTAAGCATAAAAGATGTGAATGCACAGTATTAACCTTAAGCATAAAAAACCTTAAGCATAAAAGATGTGAATGCAGATTATTAACCTTAAGCATTAAAGATGTGAATGCACAGTATTAACCTTAAGCATAAAAGATGTGAATACAAAGTATTAACCGTAAGCATTAAAAATGTGAATACAGAGTATTAACCATAAGCATTAAAGATGTGAATACAAAGTATTAACCTTAAGCATTAAAGATGTGAATACAAAGTATTAACCTTAAGCATTAAAGATGTGAATGCACAGTATTAACCTTAATCATAAAAGATGTGAATACACAGTATTAACCTTAAGCATAAAAGATGTGAATGCACAGTATTAACCTTAAGCATAAAATATGTGAATGCACAGTATTAACCTTATGCATAAAAGATGTGAATGCAAAATATTAACCTTAAGCATTAAAAATGTGAATACACAGTATTAACCTTAAACATAAAAGATGTGAATACACAGAATTAACCTTAAAAAAAAAAAAGCATGAATGCCCAGTATTAACCTTAAAAATAAGAGAGTTAAACTGAGAAATAGTGGTGGCAAATTTTCCAATAAATTGACTCCAAGTTTATAAAATAAATAGCAATAATTTATTAAAGTTATTTTATATTTATTGTTCATCAGATTTTATGGTTTTTCTTACATTAATAGCAAATTTTGTTTGAATTAACTTGATCAGGCATATTGCTAGACACATCAACAACACAGATTTGATTATTTCTGTTTCCTTTCAGAGTGGTATTGGGGAAACAATATCAGATGATCACGAAACTACATTGCCAGATGGGAGGGGAATTAGCAGGGGAGTCACAGGTGTGTTTTTGTTAGATTGGAAGTTTTTTGTTGTTTTGTGTGGTAAATTATATAATTCTCTTATCCTACATTGTTATTGCAAGAGAAATGTGCAGTATTATGAATTAATTACAGCAGGTAAGTCAAATTGGATAGTTGTTTTCTTCAAGTTTACTGAGTGTTGGACTTGGATATATTCTATCAGGTACTAATTGCCAAGTGTTCTTCCTTACTACAGTAGCAGTGATTTTATATAACCTTGAAACACCTGCTTTCATCTAACCTTGAAACACCTGTTTTTATCTAAACTTGAAACACCTGTTTTTATCTAACCTTGAAACACCTGTTGGGGTTATTAGCATTGTTTGTGTACATATCATTAGTATGCAGATGTACCTTTTATTGATGAGAGGAACTTCAAGATGATCATCATGATTATTTCATCAAACACAATCAAAGAAAAATACTGATACTTTCTTATGACCATCAGGTATTTTAACTAAATGAATAGATGAATTAAGAACTCATTTGGCTTGCTGGTAGATATTTTAACTAAATGAATACATGAATTAAGAATTTGTTTGGCTTGCTGGTAGATTAGTATTATTCCTTGGAAGTTTTTTCTCATTTCACAATGTATTCTAATGTACATTTTTACTTGGTTTTTAATACTGTAGTGACCTTTGACAAACCCCCAGACCCTGCCTTGATTGAAGGTGCTACCTACATTGATGCAATGAATTATTTCTGTGACATGATGATGGAAAAAGAACTGGATGGCCTGAGGCACCCGGGTCGTAAACCAGCAGGAACCAAGGAAAATGTTGTACAGGCCAAGAACACTGTACTCATTTTTCCCAAACTGCCTCAGTGAGTATTTCATGCATTATTTTATTGAGTGGTTACTGGGTAGTGATTAACACAACTATTTTATTCAGGTTTCCAAATTCAATCTGCATGAAGTTAAAATTATTCTTATTGGATTCATGTTCAGCCTGTCAGTGTTTTTTCTGTCAGTTCAAGAATATATGGATGTAATGATCTTTACAAACTTCACTTATGCCATATTAAACCTAATACTTGCACTGTGTAGTTTGCCATATTTTATACCATATTAATTGTAGTACCTGCACTGTGTGATTTGCCATTTTTTATATCATATTACTTGTAGTACCTGCAGTGTGATTCTCTTCATTTGATACTGTATTCAGTGTAATACTTGCACTGTGTAATTTGCCATATTTTATATGGTATTAAGTGTAATACCTGCACTGTATTATTCTCATCATTTTATACTGTATTCAATGTAATACATGCTCTGTGTGATTGGCTTCATCTTATACCGTATTAAGCGTAATACCTGTACTGTGATTGACTATATTTTAGTCCATATTTAATGCAATACCCCCATTCTGATCGGCTTTATTTTATACCATTTTCAGCGTAATACATGCACTGTGTGATTGGATGCATTTTATACCATGTTTAATGTAATATCTACACTGTATGACTAGCCACATTTTGCAACATATTTGATGCATAGGTGTCAACCCCCTGAGATGAAAACCTGTACATCAGACCAATAAAAACCTTACAAAGACCAAAAAAACCTTACATGAAAAAATGTATTCATACATTATATAAGATCAAAAGTTTTAAAACAACATGCTATACACAAAGTATTTTTACACATATTTACATGATTACTTACATTTCTGAAACTTTATTTCGTTCTTTTTTACTTGTGTGTTGTATTATATGCAACACATGCACCTTTTGCACTTTTCAAAATGTATTCTGGGGTTTTAAAGTCAGGTGTCATGGTTTATTTTACACTGTAAAAATGATGCTACTGTGTCTGAATTCAGAGACTTCCTACATTCTGTATGTATTTTCTTCATCATTGAAAAAGATCTCTCACAGTCTGCAGTGTTCCTTCAGATCACATATGCCCGACGCTACCACTTTAATGTCTTTACTGCATATTTTACAAAAAGCATGGGAGGATCCTAATTTTGATACATCTACAATGCCAGGGAAGACTTTAATCCAATCAGCCTGAAACCTGCCACGACCTTGGTCAGTGTCTTCAAGATTGCGTTTCTTCGAGTTAGGCTCAGCCATTTGATGGATGGAATATTTCAACTAGATGAAAGAAATAAAAAATAATTTCAAAATTTATATTTGTTATGTGATAGAGGAAGATCTCCCAATTACAAATGTATTGCGAATTTATATTTTTTCCCCATAAACACCAAGATATTATGCCACAGTCACCAGGAGCTACCCAAAAATTGAAATTTAAAAATAAAAAAAAAAATCGACAAAGTAGCAGTCCAGAAGTTTGTACCTCGTAGGTTGTTTATCGTTTCTATTAATTGCATATCTGATGTTTGAAAAGCTATGAATTTGCTATATGGTGTGCCGATTTTGGTCAAAACTGGATATAAACTGGCAGTGTTACATATTTTCGAGCCATGAGAATGACGTTACTCAGTATCTATACTACTTCCGTCATGCTGGCAATGCATCTTCCTGTTTGCATTACGTAAACTTAATTAAAAAATATGACAGCACAGTAAACTCCCTGTGCTAAATTCAGCCGACTATTTATTTTTAATTAGTTTATTGTTAAAATTTTTAATAAATCGACTTTATCTTCACACAGAAAAGTCTGACGAATTACGGGTACACCACCATGACTGCCACACTATGTGAAGTATGAAAATTGATGTCAACTGTATGCATTTGATAGATAGTAATAAATATAGATATAAAATAATAATATTTAAATTAAGAAAACATACTTACTACACAGGTAGTTGGTCAATATTAGACATCTGAGTGAGCGTCAAATTTCAGAGTGATAAATGACAAGATCTTCACATACACGAGTTGAAACATGAAATTAAACTCGTTTCATGATCAGACAAAGGAAAAGCGCAGTTTTGAGTAAGATTTGATTGGTTGTTTCAGGCCACCCTGATCTCGTTGAATTCTCGTTCTAAAAAAAATTATGTCCAGAGTCCCGGATTCATACAAAATGAAAACAAAAATTAAAAAAAATGTATATATTATTTATGAAAAAAACATACACTGACCAAAATGGAAAAAAACGTACAAATTACGGGTAAACCATACTAGTTGACACCTATGTTGATGTAATACATGCACTGTGTGATTAGTTACATTTTATACTGTATTTGATGTAATACATGCACTGTGTGGTTGGTTACAGTTAATACCATACTCATTGTAATACATGCACTGTGTGATTAGTTACATTTTATACTGTATTCAATGTAATACATGCACTGTGTGATTAAATTTTATACTGTATTTGATGTAATACATGCACTGTGTGATCGGTTATATTTTATGCTGTACTTGATGTAATACATGCACTGTGTGATTGGCTACAGTTAATACCATATTCAGTGTAGTACATGCACTGTGTGATTGGTTACAGTTAATACCATATTCAGTGTAATACATGGACTGTGTGATTGGTTAAACTTTATACTTATTTGATGTAATACATGCACTGTGTGATTGGCTACAGTTAATACCATATTCAGTGTAATACATGCACTGTGTGATTGGTTACAGTTAATACCATATTCAGTGTAATACATGGACTGTGTAATTGGTTAAATATTATACTGTATTTGATGTAATACATGCACTGTGTGATTGGTTAAAGTTTATACTGTATTTGATGTAATACATGCAGTGTGATTGGTTAAATTTTATACTGTATTTGATGTAACATATGCACTTTGTGATTGCAGTTTATACTGTAATTGATGTGATACATGCACTGTGAGATTGACCACAGTACCATATTCAGTGTAATACATGCACTGTGTGGTTGGCTACATTTTATACTGTATTTGATGTAAAACATGCACTGCATGATTGGTTAAATTTTATACTGTATTTGATGTAATACATGCACTGTGTGATTGGTTACATTTTATACTATATTTGATGCAATACATGCACTGTGTGATTGATTGCATTTTATGCTGTATTTGATGTAATACATGCACTGTGTGATTGGTTACATTTTATACTGTATTGGATGTAATACTGTATTTGATGTAATACATGCACTATGTGATTGGTTACATTTTATACTGTATTTGATGTAATACATGTACTGTGATTGATTACATTTTATGCTGTATTTGATGTGATACATGCACTGTGTGATTGACTACAGTACCATATTCAGTGTAATACATGCACTGTATGAATGGCTACATATTTTACTATATTAATTGCAATACCTACAATTTATGATTGGATACATTTATACCATATTTAATGCAATGTATCCATTGTGTGATTGGCAGCATTTTCTGTAATACATGTACTGTGCACTTAAATTATTATTTGAGTAAATGTTTGACCATAATAAGTAGACATAATTGAGTTTACTGTTTTGGTCTACCTTGAGAATTCTCCACTCTGAAGGTTCATTCTCTCTATCTCCCAGTATGATCACACCCAATAAAACACTTTTAAGATATTTTTGAGACTATATGAACCACAAAATTAAGTGGTAAGGATACATGATGCATTCATGTTGGTAAGTTACCAGAAAATTATGATGTTCTAAGTGGATGTTAGCATTATTAACATTCTATCAGATATGTTTAGATTTAGACAGAGGTGTTTAGAAGTGACTGTGTGTGTATTACATCAACTATAGTGCTTAGTTTTGTCTGTTAATTATGATCATTAAATAATAATTCTTTTGTACAAAATACTCTTACATACAGTCTAGTCAAAATTTCTCTGAATTGACTTTAGCTTCCTTTTACAAACAGTTGTCTCATATATCTGTCCCAGTAAATTTGTCTGATGCAAATACTAATATCGACATCTCTATACAGTCAACCTATATGAAGGGCCAAGAGGATTTTGTGTGCACTTGTAAAATTAGAAAAGTCAAATAGTTTTCATGTCTGCAGCATGGAGTGAAATGTACACTGCATACCTGACCATTTCTTTTTAACAGCAAACCTTGTCTTGTGCGCCTGGGAGAGACACACACTAGTGCTTGCCAAGCTCATAGGGAGACTACTCTCCATGTTGGTAAGTGACAAATATTGCTCAGTTTACCATATTTATGCACTTATAAGTCAATCTTTTTTTTACTGAAAATTTGGTTCATAGAGAGTAGGGATCATCTTATAAGAGTGACATACAGCAAAGTTTGATAAATCTGGGGTTAATGTTGGAGTCTGTTGATGTTTGCAGTACATAAAAATACATGTACTATCAAATAAAATATTTGTATGTTTTCATGCATTTGTGTATGGTATGCACTGTGTTTATTCATCTCATGATAGTATTCTTTACACAATACATGTATCTACATTTGGATTTTAATAATTTGAAATCATGGGTAAATTCAATACAGTGGTCCCACTCTTGAACGGCCCCCCTGACCAGCAGCCACCCGCTCCTTACGGCCAGAATCCGTCGGCACCGATGAGTTTGTGTTCAAAAGTACCCCTCACAAAAGGCCACCCCGCTAACGCGACCAGCGGCCAGCATATTAGTGCAAAATTATAAAATTTATCCCTCACAAGCAGCCGCATTTTATTTTGTAATATGTATCCAGAACCAGTATTTTATTCATAACATGTGTTAAGTAATCCGATTTCTGTTTCCTGATGTCAGGTTTTCGTTACTGAAGGAGGTGTTGACTAAAGTATATGTACCACTAAGGTTAATAGTATATCATTTACGCCTCACGAGAAGCCACATTTATTCCACAAAGCCAAGAAAGACTCAAATTTTAATCCATACAAAAAGGTAAGTACACGTAATCCGATTGGCCTTACTGCTGTGTTATCATGAGATGTCCGGTTTAGTCACTCTGATAATTGTTAAGATTACAATTACTGAACAGTAGTAACAGCTGAGAAGTGGCGGTATTGATGTACAATACACAAGTCAGTGGGAAAATGGTTTGGTAGACTTTATGGCATCCCTTACTTACATGTTGAGCTTGTTCATGTTCATAATTAGTGGCTATTACTACTGACAATAATTGTCAAGATTACAAATCCTAAAGGCTGTGAGGTGCTATTGTTCAGGTCAAATCTGCATACATATCGAAGCCGTTTTGGCTTCTCTCACTTAGTGTAAAGAAATGTAAAAACAATAGGGTACCAGACTGCGACTAATGAATCACGTGACAAGATTGCTGCCTTTAAAACACATGGCAGTTTGTTTAAATGCAGAAAAATTGTTTTATCAGTCTTGTAGTTGGCAACATTGATGATTACAACCGGACATAATTGTCAAGATCAAAACAGGGTCAGCACAGGCTAAAAATAGATTTCGTGCAGACACACACACACACAGAAATTAACCTTGAACTAAACAGGGTACCAGACAAAGACCGAAAAATCACGTGACAACACATCTGTTGCTTCCTTTATGAAGAAGGCATTTCGTCCGCTCTACAAACGTTTTGTCTGCATAATTATTATCGCATACAGTTAGCAACATCCGAATAAATCATTACCAAACATTAACATGCTATCACGTAAACGGAGACAATTATTTTAGAAAAAAGTTGGTTATTCTACTCGACGACATCAGCTGAGGTGGGGAGGGGGGACTTGCCGAACAAGTTTAGGTAGAAAAGACTCAAATAAAACAATTTTATGTTGAAAAGACTCGAATAAACAACATCGTAACCGATAAAGAGGTTATTCAGCAGCAGTGGGAAAATGGAGCAAATGGAAAGAGAATTATGTATGTACCAAGATTTAAATGATGTTTTTGAATGGTTTTGCAATGTGCATGACAACAACACCCGCTCGCATATCACGCTTACGCCAAGAATAAGAACTATTAATGCATATTCAGTTGAAATAAGTCTATTGTTATAACAAGAAGAACCTTTTAGTAATTAATGTTACTTTTAAACGAAGATATTAAATGAAGATATTAAATGCTTTGAAGAATGTACTTTCTTACTACGTACATTACATATACTTCTCACAAAGAATTTAGTCCCCCTCTAGAAAGGCCATCCTTCTTATAAGGCCACTTTCCTGGTGCAGAAGGGGTGGCCATATAAGAGGGGGACCACTGTACTTGTATCTTCATTTGGATTTTAATAATTTGAAATCGTGGGTAAATTCAATACTGCCCATCGCAAAGTGAAGTGTTCATCAATGTTGTTTACTGTGGATGTTTACTAGTTAAGTATATTGTTTACTGTGGATGTTTACTAGTTAAGTATATTGTTTACTGTGGATGTTTACTAGTTAAGTATATTGTTTCCATTTTCATGCAAGTCCTAAGAACCTGAATTTCTATTAATATCTCTGATTTGCTGTATAAACACTGTGATTGATGCATTAGAAGTTTTTATTTAAGCTGTATTTTCCTTCTCCATAAGTTAGATTTAAATCTAAAGTGATATTTCCCAAGTTTTCTGCCAGTGCATTTGGCATGATAAGCTCTTTGCTTGTAAAGGCAGCATTTGCCTTGTTTTCAAGTTGATAGTTGAATCAAACCAATGGCTACAGTAAACAGACCTGATGGGCCTCCGTCCTCAATGTGATGGCCTCTAAGGCTTCATTAAACAGACCTGATGGGCCTCTGTCCTCAGTGTGATAGCCTCTATGGTTACCGTAAACAGACCTGATGGGCCTCTGTCCTCAGTGTGATAGCCTCTATGACAACAGTAAACAGACCTGTTGGGCCTCAGTCCTCAGTGTGATGGCCTCTATGGCTACATTAAACAGACCTGATTAGCCTCAGTCCTCAGTGTGATAGCCTCTATGGTTACAGTAAACAGACCTGATGGGCCTCTGTCCTCAGTGTGATAGCCTCTATGACTACAGTAAACAGACCTGATGGGCCTCAGTCCTCAATTTGATGGCCTCTGTGGCTACAGTAAAGAGACCTGATGGGCCTCTGTCCTCAATGTGATGGCCTCTATGGCTACAGTAAACAGACTTGATGGGCCTGTCCTCAATGTGATTGCCTTTATTGCTACAGTAAACAGACTTGATGGGCCTCTGTCCTCAATTTGATTGCCTCTATGGCTACAGTAAACAGACCTGATGGGCCTCTGTCCTCAATGTGATGGCCTCTGTGGTTACAGCAGATAGACCTAATGGGCCTCAGTCCACAATGTGATGACCTCTGTATGGGAAAGGAAGTATTTTGTTTGATTCTTAATTCCTAATTTTTTATTTGAAGTCAAATTAATTTGACCCTCACTGCATATTAGTTATGACTAGAAATTGTTTAGCTAACAAGCAAGAGGTGGAATGTATCAATACCCCAGAGAAATAAAACTTTTCAGATTTGGATATCAGCCTGTTTCAGTTCCTCTTAGCCAGTAGAAAGATAACCACAATAGGAGGACAATAGCCTATAATAATAATAATTAAAGCAGTTTCAAGGTATGGCTTATAGAAAGATAAAAAAGGGTTGGGAGGGCAGTAGCCTATAATGATAATTAAAGCAGTTTCAAGGTATGGCCAATAGAAAGATCGATAAAAAAATGTTTGGAGGGCTGTAACCTATAAGGATAATTAAAGCTGTTGCAAGATACAAACTGTAAAAAGATTAAAGAGTTGGGAGAGCAACAGCCTATAAAGATAATAAAAGTGGTTTCAAAGTACCAACTGTAGCAAGATAAAAAATTCAGGAGGGCAGTAACCTATAATAATGATAATTAAAGTGGTTTCAAGAGCATGGACTCGTATGTACTCTGTGCACTTCCTATATACTGGAGTGCTATGGTATCATGGGTCTTAAAGTTAGCCATCAGTGAATAAATAAATAAAGACACTGACCTTCAAGATATTATATAAGTCAATGTGGTGTTTTGTTTTATATTAACATACATTTAATTTCCAGTTTAAATCAGATGATTGTGCGAAACAGTTGATAAACAGATAAAACGTAGATTCCAGGTCATGCAAGGGGCATTACTCTGATATCACATTAATACTGAAAAAATATTTTTGCGATGGTAAATAGTTGTCCTAATGTTAAGATCTTGATGTATATGCTGCACAAATTGTAAAATTAATTTGAAAAGTGGATGCTACTTCATTGGCTCTCATTCTGTCACCTGTACCCTCCAGCAACAGAAACTTATCTGAGAGAATTACAACAGTACATTGTTACGTGTCTAGGTTCTTACAGAACGTAACAGAAAAGAGTGCCTACCTGATTTAGTTCTCTTCTTTGTGAGGCCTAATGGTAAAAGCTGGAGAAAGTCAACTGTGCACGATAGCTAAAAGCCTGAAAATGATTTCAAATTGAACAGTTGTATTCAAACGCTAGTCCAGTAGAGACAGCTCAGATCTCACATATCAATATTTTAGGAGGTATACCTGATCCTGAGATCTCTGAATATGCCAATGAATCATGTACTTGAATCAAGAGGACAAAGCTTGAGGGTTTACATTCTGCATTCTGTCCTTTACCTGCAGGAAAAGTATCTAAAAATGTGGTTAGTATAGCACCTTAAGCACAAACTGGGTTTAGGAGTTTGGCTTCTCTAGAATGAACTAGTGATGAGAGACAGTGAATGAAAAGCTTCTAATTACCCGTAGATAACAAGTGTTTTGGTCAAGAATCCCAGATGTATCATTAAAACAACTAAATCATCTAAGCAGAATTATGCATAGTTTATGTTGACCAAAAGGGCATGCAACTGACCAGTGCTGCAAGCTGAATCCATAGCATGGACAGTTTATGTTGACAGAAAGGGCATGCCACTGACCAGTTCTGCAAGCTGAATCCATGTCTATTAGGAAATACATGTTGTGAAATAGCAGCTTTAGTGAGGTCTCATACAAGGCAACTTAGAGCGGGTAAGAAACCATTAGATTCCAGTTGGGAAACAATGCAATTGCCCAGGGTTAACTCAGATCAGAATTGGCCAACAAGTCAGAGACCCCAGCATGGCCAACAAGTCCGAGACCCCAGCATGGCCAAAATTATGGAGATATAGCCTTTAATAGAAATTAATGCCAATTTCTTCTCTAGAGGCAGAGAAAGAAATTAGAAGCAAGGTAAAAGTCCATAAGAGAACAATGTCACTGTCCTTGCACAAGTATGAAAGGACATGCTAATTTCCCACAGATGCCTCCAAAAAAGGAGGCCTTTTATTTGGTGTGATTCTCATCTTGATTGAACTCCTCTTTGTAGAGGGCTTACTTGCCAAGATCCATATATGAAGGGGATGTCTCTGGGTAGGGATGGAAGACCTGCAATCTTGGCTATTTGGAGGTGCTTGAATCTTTCTGGGAACATCTCTCACTATGTTAAGTAATTGATCCAGAATTTGTCTTACCTGGGTGACAAAAATCACCATGCAGTTCCGATTCCTTATATTTGAATCACTCAGAATAAGCACAGTAAGCAGAAAGAAGATGTACCCCAAAATCTTGTCCCAGCAGAATGACATATTATCCACTTCCATGCAGGCTTCTGGGTCTGATATGAGAAACCCAAAGGTATTTAGCTTTTGGTTCCATCTGGCTACAAAGAGATCTACTGCTGGATGACCCTAAAGTATGCAAATCCAATGTAAGACTGAACTGTGGAGAGACCAATTGAAGTACAGTGTCTGACCTCTCATTCGTAAAAGGAAAAATATGAAGTTAATGATGTAAAATAATGCATCCAGTGCTGAAAATTAGGATAGATCAATAAAAAATACTCACATTTTAAATGGATATTATTTCTGAGAAATCCGTCAGATTTTGGGAGCTTAAACTGGTGAACATCTGGTATATATTTGCTCTGCAGTCATAGTAATTATTTATTAAGGTATCTAGTAAAAATTGTCTTTGAAAACATATTAATGTTATAGTCTATAAAGTATATAGACAGGGATGACCAATTTTGGGGTCTTTCTGGGAGTGCTGGATTATGGAAGACCAATTTTGGGGTCTTTCTGGGAGTGCTGGATTATGGATGACCAATTTTGGGGTCTTTCTGGGAGTGCTGGATTATGGATGCAGCAAAAGGAAATATAATATTAATGTGATCAGGCAAAGTAATTGATGAAGAAAGATTTTGTTTTAATTGCTTATCCATGTCAGGTTTGTAAAAATTGTATATACACTGTATTGGGATTTAAATCAATTTTTTCTTTTTGGTCCATTTCAGACTATCGTTTACCACCCATGACTGCCCGAGGTTATCATCCCTTACCTGGCCAGGTCAGTGGCTTTGTCAACAGCATAAACCTACCGATGAAATCCATTATCCTGAATCCATTCCCCAATGAGCTGGATGAGTATGATTTGCGATTTCAGGAGCCAATCCTGATCATGTTGAAGTCTTCACAAAAATACTTTATACCGGAACAGTCTGTTGTCAGACCCGATATGATTGCAGCAACTGCGTTGTAACATAACAAGGCTGTACTTACCATGTGAACAATGTCAGAACTTGGACTCTCTGGATTGCAAGCTATCCACCAATCAAGAAAATGTGCCAGGACAAAATTCAAATGTATCTTTTAGATTCTTAATTGTTTTCTAGGAACTCACATCTGAGTCACCAAAATCATGAAGCCAGTTGGCATATTTGGTCAAGATGTTCTAAATTTCCATAGTTACATACTAGAAAGTGTCTCAGATTTTGGAGCTTGGGATATAGAGGACATTTCTACTTTGGGAGTGGTACAACTTAAGTCTGATATATGGGACAGAAAATAACTGAGTGATAGCTTTTCACTCTAAGGAAAACATGAGCTATAGTGAACCTCTCTCACTCAGTAAAGGAGTACCCCATTATGTCAGGGTCAGTTATGTTGGAAACAATTGGGGGGTTAGTTTTATTTGGATTTTTTTTTACTTGTCAAGCACTGAAAGCAAACATGAAATAGACCATTAGAGGGTTTGTAGAAAAAAACACCACAAAAAAACATAATTTTGGAGATTAAAGCTAATGATATAGAGCAAAAGATTTTGCATTCAGTTCACCCAAGTTAATCGATAAATGAAAAATAATAGAGTCATCTATCATTTTCTTTATTACCAAAGATTTAGTCCTCTACATTTAGACAATTTACATAAGCATTGTAGCCAATGATATGATCAGAGTTTTCATTAGAAAGTATTTATTCAACCGAAGTATTTCATATCAAAATGGTTATATAATTATCAATCCAGCATTGATTTTAAATATGATAAATTTTCACTTGCTGCAAGAAACGTTTCAGCATTCATTTCAGTCTGTGATCAATTTTCACTAGTTGGGAGAAAATTTCAAGCGTTAATTGCAAAATCTGTGATAAATTTTCACTTCTTGGAGAAACTTTCTACAGTTCTTGCATCATTGTAAATAAATACTAGTTGTGCCTTTTTTTAGGCATCTAAAACTGCATTTATTATTAGTCTTAAAATCTGCACTTTGTATTTTTTCTTATGCTGTAAAGTTTGCAAGGGAAATAATCAGTTTGCAAGCAAAGTTGTGCCTATTTTAGTTATGTATTGGCCTTTATGTATAAAAAATTGTTCATTCACAAAAAATGTAATAATATTGTTTAAACTATAGC
Organism: Megalonaias nervosa; assembly: GCA_016617855.1. Taxonomy (NCBI): domain Eukaryota; kingdom Metazoa; phylum Mollusca; class Bivalvia; order Unionida; family Unionidae; genus Megalonaias; species Megalonaias nervosa. The sequence goes on from JAECUM010016235.1 coordinate 41,141, forward strand.
CAGTGTTATATACAAAGTATAAAATTGTTGTACTTATTTCTAAGTTATTTAACTGAAGAAAAAAAATTCATAACAGTGGTCTAAAGTTTAAAAATATAAAAGAAAATATAGGTTAAATAATTTTTAGGTAATAATTATTGTTTGTATGAGATAAAATCGTTATATAAGTCAGTGATATTAAAATTTCACTATCATATGCATAGAAAAATTTCCAGGTATTGATAACAGTGATATAGTTTAATATGTTTGTATGCAGGATATCCTAGCCTGATTTGAGGTCACTATCAAAATGATAGATACAGTCTAAGAAATTTGAAGAGCAATGCAATGGTTATTTAACACTGTGAAAAATTCAGTTATGAATTACATAGAGAATCTTGCATCACTGTTCAATTTAAATGGAATTTATGAAATCAGATAAATAACATAAGTCTTCTGTGACCCTTGATGAGCAAATGACTGACATTAGCAGACATTAAAAAATTTTTTTGCAGTGGGCACTGTAAGATTCTGTTAATCACATGACAAAACATACTGATTTTATTTGCTGAATCTGCAGATAATGTTGTGAAAGACTTTTGAAATACATTTTGATGCCTTAGTTGTTATGCCTGTCCCACATCATGTCATTTGTGACATCATGATGTGTTGCATACATGTTACATATTTACACTTTTTCAATGAAAGTTGCAGTACCAAGAAAACTGTGATATTTTTTTCCCAATGTTTTTATATCAATGTGTACCAATAATATCTTGACTTGGGCACAAAGTAAACGAAATACAAGTACTTGAAATACAATATTTAACAAATATTTGAAGTGCATGTTTACTTTTATTTATTTCCAGTAATTATTTTTGTTGTGGGGCATCTCATGTGGTATCAAAAATACAATGACAGTAATCAAGGTAGACTTATCATTTCTAAATGAATTGTACTCCCATTCAAGGGCAGTAATTAAGATAAGTTAATATCATTTCTAAATAAACTGTACTCCCATTCAAGAGCTTCAGGTACTGACTTGCACTTTCAAAGTGGGATTTTCAATTTTCTAAACTTTCATCTCAAGGCTTTTTTAAAAAATATCTTTTTCTAGTGTGTCATATAAATTCCTTACATCAGCATGCAACTGGATATTCTTTATTCCTACAGTTTGTTTTAAGAGTCGGGCTATTTATTACTGTCATTTGCTGGGCTTACAATCAATGCTGATCTGTAAATTCATAATCAGTGAATGTGCACACAGACCACTAAACCCATGCCCACAAAAAAAAACTTCGTATCAGTAAAAACATTCTGCCTTTTGCAAATGAACTTATAGCAGACATATCTACTACAATAGGTCATGACATGTCTCTACTAGAATAGGTCATTATATGCCTCTACTAGAACAGGTCATTATATGCCTCTACTAGAACAGGTCATGATATGCCTATACTAGAACAGGTCATGATATGCCTCTACTAGAACAGGTCATGATATGCCTATACTAGAACAGGTCATTATATGCCTCTACTAGAACAGGTCATTATATGCCTCTACTAGAACAGGTCATGATATGCCTCTACTAGAACAGGTCATTATATGCCTCTACTAGAACAGGTCATGGCATGCCTCTACTAGAACAGGTCATGACATGCCTCCACTAGAACAGGTCATTATATGCCTCTACTAGAGCAGGTCATGATATGCCTCGACTAGAACAGGTCATGATATGCCTCTACTAGGACAGGTCATGACATGCCTCGACTAGAACAGGTCATGATATGCCTCTACTAGAACAGGTCATGATATGCCTCTACTAGAACAGGTCATGGTATGCCTCTACCAGAACAGGTCATGATATGCCTCTACTAGAACTGGTTCTGACATGCCTCTATTAGAACTGGTCATGATATGCCACTACTAGCACAGGTCATGACATGCCTCTACTGGTCTAAGAAAAGGTCATTATATACCTCTACTAGAACAGGTCATGATATGCCTCTACTAAAGCAGGTCATGACATGCCTCTACTAGAACAGTTCATGACATGCCTCTGCTAGAACAGGTCATGACATGCTTCTACTAAAACAGGTCATGACATGCCTTGACTAGAACAGGTCATGACATGCCTTGACTAAAACAGGTCATGACATGCCTCTACTAGAACAGGTCATGAAATGCCTCTACTAGAACAGGTCATGACATGCCTCTGCAAGCCTAAAAAGGTCATGATACACCTCTACTAAAGCAGGTCATGATATGCCTCTACTAGAACAGGTCATGACATGCCTCTACAAGTCTAAGAAAAGGTCATGATACACCTCTACTAAAGCAGGTCATGATATGCCTCTACTAGAACAGGTCATGACATGCCTCTACTAGAACAGGTAATCATATGCCTCTACTAGAACAGGTCATGATATGCCTCTACTAGAACAGGTCATGACATGCCTCTACAAGCCTAAGAAAAGGTCATGATAAACCTCTACTAAAGCAGGTCATGATATGCCTCTCCTAGAACAGGTCATGACATGCCTCTACAAGTGTAAGAAAAGGTCATGATGTGGCTCTATTAAAGCAGGTCATAATATGCCTCCACTAAAGCAGGCCATGATATGCCTCTACTAGAACTGGTCATGATATGCCACTACTATAACAGGTCAAGACACATCTGTACTAGCCTAAGAAAAGGTCATGATACACCTCTACTAAAGCAGGTCATGACATGCCTCTGTTAGTCTAAGAAAAGTTCATTATATACCTACTAAAGCGGGTCAAGACATTCCCTACTAGAACAGGTCATGATACACCTCTACTAAAGCTGGTCATAATATGCCTCTACTAATTTAAAAGCAGGTTATGATATGCCTCTACTAGAACAGGTTATCATATGCCTCTACTAGAACAGGTCATCATATGCCTCTACTAGAACTGCTCATGATATGCCACTACTAGAACAGGTCATGACATGCCTCAACTAAAGCAGGTCATGACATGCCTCTACTAGAACAGGTAATCATTTGCCTCTACCAGAACAAGTCATGACATGTCTGTACTAGCCTAAGAAAAGGTCATGATACACCTCTACTAAAGCAGGTCATGATATGCCTCTACTAGAACAGGTCATGATATACCTTTGCTAGAACAGGTCATGACATGCCTCTACTAGAACAGGTCACAATATGCCTCCACTAGTACAGGTCATAATATGCTTCTACTAGAACAGGTCATACATGCCTCTACTAAAACAGGTCATGACATGCTTCTGCAAAAGCAGGTAACGATTTGCTTCTACTAGAATAGGTCATGGCATGCCTCTACTTGAACAAGTCATGGCATGCCTCTACTCGAACAGGTCATCATATGCCTCTACTAGAACAAGTCATCATATGCCTCTACTAGAACAGGTCATCATATGCCTCTACTAGAACAAGTCATGGCATGCCTCTACTAGAACAGATCATCATATGCCTCTACTAGAACATGTTATGACATGCCCTTTCATAGTTAATTGACCTGTTTATGGTATTAAGAACCTGCCAAGACCCTTGCACTCTATGAGGTACAATGAATACCAGTGGCAAAAATGGACATTTGTTCTTCCATGTATCAATTAAATAAGGGTGTTGACAGAACAGCAAACATGCCAAACATGTCTATCTCAGACCAATGCACTAATTTAACACTAATGATATAAAATGATGTATGATATCAGGCTATTGCCAGGAAATGTTGTTTTTTTTGACTCAACAAATAATGCAGAATTATTTCTGCCAAATATGTTGTGAAAAATCAGCGATGTATATCTGGCAAATGGACAGTTGACCTTTCAACTATGAATACATTTGGATGCAATAATTTCAGCTTTTTACATGTGATAGTGGAGAGTTTCAGGTGTAAAGAGGTTGCCATTTTGAGACATTGTTAATCTTGATCACCAAAGCCTGTTGCTATGTCTAGGAGATCAGCTTGTTGTTGTCACAACTATTCACTTGCAACAGCTAGTTATTTTATCTAGTCTGTTAATCGACCATGTTTGTGTCACATGACTCTTGTGATGTTGCTCAAAACAAAGATGGCAAACTAGCCCTGATAATTGAAATGACTGCTCTGCATTCCCATTTCATAAGCTCCAACAGCACGCTTGACATTAATGTCATGAACCATATTATTACTATTACACTAGTACTTGAGATGTACTATTTGCTGCTACTCATATTACACAGATTCAGAATACTGGACCAGAGGGTAATTCCAGAAGAGGTCTTTATAAGCAGTCTAACAAATTCAGAATACTGGACCAGAGGGTACTTTCAGAAGGAGTCTTTACATAAGCTGTATAAAAAAATTCAGATTGCTGGATCAGAGGGTACTTCCAGAAGGAGTCTTTACATAATCAGTATGAAAAATTCAGATTGCTGGACCAGAGTGTACTTTCAGAAGGGGTCTTTACATAAGCAGTATAAAAAATTCAGACTGCTGGACCAGAGTGTACTTCCAGAAGAAGTCTTTACATAATTAGTATGAAAAATTCAGATTGCTGGACCAGAGTGTACTTCCAGAAGGGGTCTTTACATAATCAGTAAGAAAAATTTAGATTGCTGGACCAGAGTGTACTTTCAGAAGGGGTCTTTACATAATCAGTATGAAAAATTCAGAGTTCTGGACCAGAGTGTACTTTCAGAAGGAGTCTTTACATAATCAGTATGAAAAATTCAGAGTTCTGGACCAGAGTGTACTTCCAGAAGGAGTCTTTAAATAAGCAGGCAACTGGAATAGTGGTGGGTTGGGGGATATGTCATCTCTAGATGACTTTTGTTGTTCTTTCCTTTCTCCTCAAATGACAATAACACACAATAGCATCAGGTGCTAATAAGAAGTGCAGGGTTAAGGATATACCAAGTATTAAATAAGAAATGAATATTTATTTCATATGTAAATGTTACATCCCTGCCTGCACTGTTATCATGATTAATGTTACATCCCTGCTTGCACTGTTATCATGATTAATGTTACATCACTGCTTGCACTGTTATCATGATTACACAAAAACTACTGATACATTTTTTGTTTGTTTTTAATTTTAAAAAACTCCTTGTTTGCAACATAGATTTTAGTCAAAACCTTTTTATTACAATTATGTAAAACCACCTGACACAGACACATGAAATACGGTAGACATACTTATATGCATATGAGACACAGACACAGTAATATTGTAGACATACTTGTATGCATATGAAACAGACACATGAAATATAGTAGACATACTTGTATGCATATGAGACACAGACATATGAAATATAGTAGACATACTTGTATGCTTATGAGAAAGACATGAAATATAGTAGACATACTTGTATGCATATGAGACACAGACACATGAAATACTGTAGACATACTTGTATGCATATGAGACACAGACACATGAAATATAGTACATGTATGCATATTAGACACAGACACATGAAATATAGTAGACATACTTGTATACATATGAGACACAGACATGTGAAATATAGCAGACATACTTGCATGCATATGTAGACACAGACACGTGAAATATAGTAGACTGCATATGCAGATGACCTGATACAGACACCTGAAATATAGCAGACATACTTGTATCCATATGTAGACACAGATACATGAAATATAATAGACATGCTTGTATGCAGATGCAGATGACCTGACACAGACAAATGAAATACTGTTGACATGCTTGTATACATATGTAGACACAAACACATTAAATATAGTAGACATGCTTGTATGCATATGTAGACACAGACACATTAAATATAGTAGACATGCTTGTATGCATATGTAGACACAGACACATTAAATATAGCAGACATACTTGTATACATATGTAGACACAGACACATGAAATATAGTAGACATGCTTGTATGCATATGTAGACAGACACATTAAATATAGTAGACATGCTTGTATGCATATGTAGACACAAACACATTAAATATAGTAGACATGCTTGTATGCAAATGTAGACAAAGACATGAAATATGGTAGGCATCATTGTAGGCATATGTAGATGACCGGATTAGATTTAAATTAAACGTACAACTTTTTTAAAAATATTTGCCCTTTTGGGATTAGATTCTTTTGGCAACAATCTTACCAGGATTGATATAAGAAAAACAGCAGACATTCACAAATTAAATTTGATGGACTTTTTGTATTGATATTTATAACCAGGTTTTATTTTCATGTCATGGCAATTTTTCCAATTTTTTAACTCATTCAACTTTGACTTTTTTCTGCTGCAGTGTTTTACATAAACAAATCTAGTTTCCACTACAGTGTTTTACATGAACAAATCTAGTTTTCACAAGTGTTTTACATCTAAACAAATCTAGTTTCCACTACAGTGTTTTACATAAACAAATGTAGTTTTCACTAGTGTTTTACATAAACAAATCTAGTTTTCACTAGTGTTTTACATAAACAAATGTAGTTTTCACTAGTGTTTTACATAAACAAATCTAGTTTCCACAACAGTGTTGTTACCAAAATCATCTTCTTTGCAATTACAAAATAAAACATGCTCTATTGATCTCAAAGATATATCATGTTTAAAATCTGTTCATTATCATGCAAACTTACCTGATAACAATGACCAATATGAAATTTTGCATGACCTTTTTTAATGTTTCTCTTCTCTCTAAAACATCTGTATTACTCTCCTTGTCCAAATTCACACCTACATGCCTTATATTTCCTACTTGAAGACGTTAATTACTGTCTGCGAAAATAGTCAACTGTGAATTATGTTTCATGCTGACTCAAGTTCCTGTAGGTGTTGAATGTTGCATGCCAGTCTGAATTTTTTATCTTGCTTTTTCCCCAACTGCTTAATTATTTAAAACTGGTACTAGATCCTAGATCTCTCTAATGTCACTACAAGAACAGTTAACTGTCTACTGATCAGCCATCGTTTATGACTTTTTCTTGTCACTTGCTGTTCTCTGGTCTTTCTGACTCCCCTTGTGAATGAGCCATAGTCCAGTCAGGATCAGACATGACCCAAACCACCATTTTACTGGCAGATGTTCTCCAAACAACATGAAGCCAATAACAGCCTGAAAGAAAGGAAAATAAACATGCATGTTAAAGTTTAGAAGCAGACCATAGTTCATAAAAAAACATAAATGACATATTTCTTTTGCACTATATTCAAATTAACCAGTCAACACCTGTCCTGAGAGTTATTATGATTCTTGTGTCGTATGTTGTACAGAGTGGATCCAAGGTGAGTCCAATTCTGTATGTTGTAAAAAGTGGATCCAAGATGAGTCCAATTCTGTACTTTGTACAGAGTGGATCCAAGATGAGCCCAATTTTGTATGTTCGACATGGTAGACCAAGATGAATCCTGTTTCATATGTTGTACATGGTGGATCCAAGATGAATCCTGTGCTGTATATGTTGAACATGGTGAATCAAAGATGAATCCTGTGTTGTATGTTGAAAACAGTGGATCAAAGATGAGTCCTGTTTTGTATGCTGTGCATGGGGATCCAAGATGAGACCTGTTTTGTATCTTGTACATGGTGGATCCAGATGAGGCCTGTTTCTTATGTTATACATGGTGGATCTAACATAAGTCCTGTGTTGTATGTTGCACATGGTGGATCTAAAAGGAATCCTGTTTTGTATGTGGTACATGGTGGATCCAGGATGATGAACCTTGTTTTGAATGTTGTACATATTGGATCCTGAATGAGTCATTTTGTATGTTATAAATGGTGGATCCAAGATGAGTCCTGTTTTGTATGTTATACATGGTGGATCCAGAAGAGTCCTGTGTTGAATGTTGTACATGGTGAATCCAAGATAAGTCCTATTTTGTATGCTGCACATGATAGATCCAAGGTCAGCCCTGTTTCATATGTTGTACATAGCTGATCCAAGAGGAATCCTGTTTCTTATGATATTCATCGTGGATGCAAGATGAGTCCTGTGTTGTATGTTGTACATTCTGGATCCAAGAGGAATCCTGTTTCATATGTTGTTCATAGTGGATCCAAGATGAATCCTGTTTTGTATGTTGTACATGGTGGATCAAAGATGAATCTTGTGTTGTATGTTGTACATGGTAGATCTAAGATGAATCCTGTTTTGTATGTTGCACATAGTGGATCAAAGAGAAATCCTGTTTTGTATGTTGTTCATAGTGGATTCAAGACAAGTCCTATTTCATATGTTGTAGAGAGTGGATTCAAGATGTGTTCTATGTTGTATGTTGTATATGGTGGATCCAAATTTGGTCCTGTTTCATATGTTGTACATGGTGGATCCAAGATGAATCCTGTTTCATATGACAGCTAAGGTAACCCATTGATTAGAGCATCTGCCTCAGATGCGAGAGGTCATGGGTTCAAACCCTGGCTGAGTCATACCAAAGACTTATAAAAATGGTACTAACAGCTGCTTTACTAGGCACTCAGCATTAAGACGCATGATGCCCAGTGCCAGACATCACTATAAACTGCCAGTGATATGACTGAAATATTGTTAAAGCTATGTTAAAAATCCAAATCACATGTACACACTCCTGTTTCATATGTTGTACATAAGGGATCCAAGAAGAGTTTTAATATTGTGTGAATAAAAAAGGATTTAATCTGTGTGAGAGAGAGCTACCCACAAGCTAAGTTATCAGCTGTGGGTTTTATTCAACAGGCCTGGGATTCATGTGGTTATAAAAAATCAGCTTCAAATCAAGTGTGCAAGGTCCATCTGGACTCCCATCTCTCTCTCTCTCTATATATATATATTATGCTCTATGATCTTAAACCAACAAGTTTATTAAAATTAACAAATCAATTTATTTCTCTAAGTTACAAAGTGACAATTTAAGTGGAACTTACAGGATTGTGAATTAAAACTCGAATAATCATTAATGTTCTGTAATATGTCCAAAAGTATGAAGTGTTCCGAATGATTTTCAATACTGAATGTATTAATGCAACAACAGTCTGGAATGAGCTGATGTACCAATAGTCTTGATGTATTACAATGATGTAAATCCAGAATGTCTTTGAATGAATTCACAAAAATCCTAAAGTAGTGTTTTTGTCTAAAATGACAATGAGCATTTTGTAATTCCAATGAATAAGTTTTAAATAAATGATTCCTCTCAACTTATATCTGAACACAACTGAAAATGATTCCATAGACTGATCTTAAGATAGGATTAAAATAATTCTGCTTACCTCAACATATTACAAAAACAAAGACACAAGAAAATGGCATGGGCTTTTAAAGTGTTTGTATCAAGCAATCTGATATACCAATACTGTAGGTATATCAAATTGTGGTACATATATAATACACATATATAAATATTGTTTCAACAGGAGGCTACTGCTTCTATACTCTCTAGATCAGTAATGAATATCCACTGATTAAATATTAAAGACATTAAAGAAAATAAAGAGAAAAATATTAATAATCCAGCTTTCTACTTGAACTAGACATGCTACACATTTTGCTTTTCCTTCTCTCAATCTCTCATGTGTAAGAGACAAAATATGTGCAAATCTGTGGAGTGAGAGAGAAAAAGAATTTGGGCTTGATGACAGCTTTGAAATTGAACTTACACCACGTAACCTACAAGAACCCAGATCATTGTACTGGTATGTGTACACTTTAAATGGGATTTATCTATGGTGTTCAAAATACCAATGATAAAATGTAGCCTGTCGAGCAGGCAAACACATACTGTAAAAACCGATAATAAGGTTTCAATAACAGATTATTTTTAAACATTAGACTGTAAAAGGCTAATCTCACTCACTGTGCTGGTTGGTCAGGTGGCAGACTAAAAAACCAACAGAAACATAGGTACAGACAATGAAATATGACCTTATAGCAAATTTCTCACCACAACCACCACTCTTTCTCTCTCTGGACCATAGCAGTAAGATAATGGAAAAAATTCATGAAAAAACGAGCATAATGGATTTTTGCTTATCTCATGTGACAATGTCTCTGGACCTATGAATGGTGGTAAAATTTACAGACAAATTTACTAACAGAAAATGGAATGAGAGAGATGGAAGATATAAAAATAACTGTATGATTGGTAGCAATGTTAGTTAAAGCATAATAATGACTTAGATAAACTGTAAATACATTTCAATGTTTCAATTACCACTTGTTGTTTCGTCTTTTTGCTAAAGTGGGTGGTATTATAGAAAGGTAGACATATGTAGTTCAACAATGATACCAAATAATCTGGATGTTCTAGTTGCACTACAAAATACAGAGAGAAAAACTTAAGTTTTAAATTTTGGACCCAATTTTTTTCCCCCCAAAATTTGTCCGTGGTCGGAATCCAATTTTGTGTCTGGATTTTAGACTTTTTGGCCTCAGATCTAAGGCAGACCGGTCTGAACTGCGCACAAACAGGCGAACCTTTGCAAAAAGTAGGATAAGATGGGCATTTGGAATAAAGAGTGGTCTGGATATGAAAATAATGGGTCCGTTAAGCAAAAAAAACCCCCCAAAAATCCAGCTTTTACCCTTCTGCTCATGTGCCAGCAAAATAGCCAATGACAAATGATGTTTCTAACACAACTAGGTATTAAGTTAACTGGAAATCTCTTGGAAGATGATGTATTGGGATGTAGTCAGAAATAGTCCCCAAAATGTGTTTCCTACTCGCATTTCAGGCAAAAATGACAAAAACCTCCAGGGGTTAATGAGTTAAACTTAAGCACTTTACAATATTAGATAACACATAAAAATTTATACAATGGCAATTACAAAAACAAACACCATGAAATTACAAAATGAAAACATGCTGACAATAATTAAGGAGATAAATATTACTGAGTCTCTAAGTTTGTTCTTGTAGTCGAAATAGGTGAGTTTTAAAAGCACTCTTGAATGAGATCAGTGTCCTTACATCTAAGATCTATGGGCAATTCATTCCAGGTACCTCAAAAGAACATCCAAATGTTTTTGTTTTACCAGTGATTTACATATGCCTCTCTCTCTTCAAAACAAAACTGGAAAAAGCATTTTAGCAACAGTGATGCAATTTCCTTATTGCTTGTAATCTGAAATAGCATACAGTGATATCATTAATATTCATGAGACCACCTGCTGAATGTGACCAGCAACCATGATGTATCTGCAAAATATTCATTTTGACACTACTATAAATGAATGCATCACATAAACAGAGATAACTGCAACTGACCTTGATTTAATCCTTTGTAACTATGACCACTTAAACTGTTATTAAAAATAATAGGCTGGCTACCAATTTCTGAGATTTGAAAGGTCGTGCCTGTAGTGCCTGTAGTGTCATATATTATAGAATATAAACCAGACTAAAGTACCTGCAGATTGTTCCATCTGGGTATCCTGGGTTTTCAGTTAAAACTCTAGTACCCAAGGTACCTGGATATAGATTGTCCCAGCACTATGAACAACCATATTGTAAGAACAGAGACGAACACCACTGACCTTTATTTAATCCTATGTAACCATGATTGCTTTTAAAAAAATGACTGTGATCAACAAAAGAAAATAAGGAGTCTGGCTACTGGTTTGCAAATTAGGCAGATGAAGCATACAGTGCCAATTGTTACTGACTGTAAACCAGGCCAAAGTGCATGTCAAGAATTGCCATTTAAGTGCTTAAAGGTCTCCAGCCACAGACCAACATTTTTCTTTTTACATCAGATTTGCATTACATGATTAAAAGCAGTTATACTCACACAAAAAGAATAGAAAAATTATCAAGTGTAAAGAAGAAATAATTTAGTTACTCTAAATAGAAGTATACAATGCTGTTACTTCCCCTTAGCTATGATTTCCCACCTATAGAGAATGCCAACCAGAAATGACTTACATATATCACCACAAGATGAAGCTTCTTGTTGTCGAAAAACAAAACACTATAAACTATGGATAGGGAACATTTAGATGAAACTATAAAAAACTAATTTACTGTTGAGCCTTATATTGATGTCTGTGCACGATGCACTAGACAATGTGTCGCTTTCAAAGCTGTTCCATTATTTGATTTTATTTTTAAAATTCCCATTAATACAGGTAAAAAGGAATCAATGCTGGCTTCCCTATGTTGGCCAACTTTGTAAAAAAAAAAAAAAGAAATCAGCAGACTTAAAAGAATCCAAAGGAACCAAAGTTGGATTTCTTATGTCGCCCGACTTTATAAAAATAAATTGGCACACTTGAAAGAATCCGAAGTCAGTTCAGTTTCCGGGGTTGGCTTGCTTTGTAATAAAATAACCTTTGTATCTGATATCCTGTCATTAAGTTTAAGCAAGGAGTTTACTGCTCGCTGCCAGTTGTGTTTATTCATCACCCAGGCTTCTATTTGTTTGCCATACATAATCATAATTGATGTTTGCAGGGTATACACAGCAATAACTTGCTTTAATAATACTTTTGTAACCCATGCTAGCGAAAAGATTATCATTTGCACTCACAGTGAATGTATTTTCAAACAATGAATTTTATCTGCGAGATACTGCTGAATAGTTAACCTGGATACATACAATCTTGGTCATTTTGCACCTAATAACTTACCATGCGTGAATGGCCAGTGACTTCAAGCAATCGGGTGATATTCTTGTCTCCTCTGCAATTTTGTTATCTGACATAATTGATACACACTACAGCAAGAGAATACGATTGTCAGAAGAGGATCATAAGTATCTTGCTGGTGTGTACACATGGGTGAGGTCGGATAGGTAGGTTGGACTAGAGTCGTCAGTGAAACGTAGTACAGAGAACAAATTTTGTGTTTGATTCTGGATCGAATGGATAGCCAGTGTAGGGTACAGAGCAGGGAGGTGTGCTCTGACCATGTAACTCTAAGGATGATCTGAGCAGCTGTGTTTTGAACTTTTTGAAGTTTCTGGAGTAGATATTGAGATGAACCAGACAGAATTGAGTTACAATAGTCCAGTCTTGAAAGTACTAAGGAACACACAAGTATTTTAGTGGCATCAACTGAAAGATAACTGAGAATGGAGCTGATGCATCTCAGCTCAAGGTACGCAGCATTGCATATGTTCATGACATGTTGGTGCAATGAGAGAGTACTGTCGAGAGTAACACCTAGGTTTCGTACTGACTGTGTGAATTTAATGTTGGTGTTGCTGACATTTATTGTCTGAGGTAACGGATGTGAATAAAAAGTCTTTGTGTTGTAATCAGAATGGATTCAGTTTTATCATCATTCATCTGCAGCTTGTTACATGTCATCCATGATTTCACATCGGAAATGCACCTCTCTACACCTTGGATGGTAGCATCAACTTCAGTTGGGTGGTTAGATTTGTATATTTGGGTGTCATCAGCGTATAATTGGTGAGACACTGGATGATGATTTATGACACTTGAGAGCGGCCGAGTGTAAAGAATGAAGAGAACAGGTCCAAGAACAGACCCCTGTGGAACACCACAACATAGATCAACTGGGCTGGAGTGTATTCCATTTGCGGACACAATTTGTGTCCTGTTGACCAAGTAGGACTTGAACCACAGTAAGGCTGTATTGTGAATGCTAAATACATGCTGGAGACAGTGAAGTAATATATCATGGTCTATTGTGTAAAATGCTGCAGACAAGTCATGGAGGGTGAAGACTGTAATCTTCCCACTATCCAGAGCAGAGAGAAGGTCATTAACTACTTTCAGAATAGTAGTTTCAGTACTGTGGCAATGCAATATGCAGACTGTACATTGCTAAAAGACTGTTTGAATTCAGATGAGATACAAGTTGGGATAGAACAACTTTTTTCTAAGATTATCGACATGATTGGGAGATTAGAAACTGGGCGGTAGTTCTTTACATCGTTATGGTCGAGTGTTGGTTTCTTCAGCAGTGGCGTTATAATGGCAGCTTTGAAGAATGATGGGAATGTTTGTACAACATAGGTGGGCAGTGACCTTTAAGTCAAGGTAGTGGTCACATATATCGTTTGTCTTTGAAATTAGTCCATATTGGTACATACACAATGTATATGTATATATATTCCATATTTTCGGAAAGCCCGATCAAAACCATCGTTACAGTCGTTATTACAGCCTGATCAAAACCATTGTTACAGTTGTTATTACAAATGAGCACTGATGACATTAACACTATAGCACCTTAATAACAATGGCAGAACCTCCAACTAAAACGAGAAAAAATTTAACATTGGAGAAAATAATGACTTAAATTTAAAGAAGTGAGAAAGATACCACTCATAAACTAGAAGTTTAAACATCAGTAAAAAAAATTCATGATGCTATAAAGGACAAAGAGTCAATATTAGGTATGAATTCATATGTTATTACATGCACATATGTTGTTTAAATATAAATGTGATTCATACTTAATGATAGACATATATCTTTATTGCTATATAATTTTGTTTTCAGATGAATGCATACAATATTTTAACAAGAACTATTAATAAAGAACAGAATATATGTACCATGGTAATGTGGTTATTTTTACTTCTGAAATTCAACCTAGTATGAACCTGTTATGAGGGACCACCTGTCTTGAGAGACCATTTTTGTTGGCAGAAGAGGTGGTCTCTCATGAAAGGTTTCACTGTATATGGACAAATTTACAAAATCTGCAAATTCGACTTATACTCTGCATCGACTTGTAGGTTGGCAAATATGCTATTATTATTATTATGATAAGTAAAATGATATACAGCCATTTTCTTACAATTATTCCCTACTAAGTCTTTGATTCAACATTACTAAAAAAATAATGTACAATTCATTATCCATACTAACAGTAAGTAGAAAGTTGGCAGCTGTGTTTGTGACTGTGGCCTCCACAGTGGATCTACAGAACTGCAAAGATTTGGTGTAGAACGTCCACATCAGGGCATTGAAGAGGAAGATTCCTAAGAAACATGTCATCCTCAAGCCAAGGGATACCTGAAGTACAAATGGCAATGTTACATGAATATTTCAGTTATAAATGTACAAGAATACAGGTTTTTTGTTGTTTCCTCCAGTAAAATCAATTAAAAATGGGAAGAACTGACAATGTACAAACATGGAAGTGACTTTCTGGATATCAATATGCTAACATTGGTATCTTTGACAAAATAAAGTATAAACTCATTCAAAGGCAGAGTCTCATATTTCCCTGTTAAATTAAATCAATGGCTCCCCTATCTTACCAGGTATAGTTCATTTGCAAATCAAGTACTGTTTCTTATGTTTGTCTATTGAAAAAAAACGAACAAAATACTGAAACATTCCAAAGCAGAACCTCAATCTGAGAAGTGAAGTTTTCTGTTTAAAAATGTCACATTTTCTCATATTCACTTGAAAAAAGTGTGTTAACATTGATATTGGCAAGATGTATTAAATTGTTTGAATTTTCATGCAATATCTCCTTCACAGCAACTTTATGAACATGTTTGAAAGAGTGGAATCTTGTTAACCTGGACACGTTTTGTTTACTTCTTTCAGTACAGATTAATAAAAACCAAGACTAATTAATAATTAATTAATTAATAATACCAGTGCCTGCATATTGAACCATGATCAAGGCACTGCGTAAATTGTGTGACCTTGACCCTAAGGTCATAAGGTTGATAAAGCATGTCAAAAAATAATTCATTTTAGCTTCATAAAGATTCATCCCATATATAAAAAGATTTTATATGACTGTGGCCTTGACCCCCAAAGTTCAAAGGGGTGAGCAAGTGCCATAGAATGGATTGTCTAACCTTTATAATGACTCGTCCCAACAATGATGAAAATCCATCAAAAGATTTAGAAAATATCTGCAACGAAAAATCTTTAACCAAAACCTCAACACAAATTTTCAATCTTGACATCTAGTTCAAAGGGCAAGTGAGTGTGTCACAGAATAAATCATCTTTGTGTTAGAAGAACTTATCACAATTGTGATGAAAATTCATCAAGACATCGAACAAATACAAGTCAATAACTTGAACTAAAACCTTAACATCAATTTTGTATGTGACCTTGACCCCAGTCACTGGAGCAAGTGGGCATGTCACAGAATGAATTGTCTTAGTCTCAAAATAGATCATGCAAAGCATGAAGCTAATCTATTAAAGGAGTTTAGTTAATATTAAATGCAAAAACTTTAACTACCTTTGTGCAAATTTTCTAGGAGAAAAACTTTGTCCCCAGTATCGAAGGAGCAAACATGTTGGTAAATGAACTGCCTTAGCTTCATTACAATTAACCCCAAGCATGATAAGAATCTATTAAGGTATTTAGGAAATATATGCAATGAAATTTTGTTAACCAAGGCCCAAAGATGATGATGCTGACTGTGGAAAAATGCTTGCCTCCCATTGTGGGCTTGACAAAAAGGATATTTTACCCTAGATATTACCTCCCCTTGTGGGCTTGACCAAAAGTATATTTTACCCTGGATATTACCTCCCATTGTGGGCTTGACAAAAAGGATATTTTATCCTGGATTTTGGAGTTGGATAGCAATACATTCAGGTCAACTGAATCAGTGTTGGGGTAGACACTGAAACAGGAAAATCCAAATTGAGGGTATGTTGTTTCCTTTTGTGAGGTTCTGCCATCCAAATAAATAATTTAAATCCAATACAGCAGTTATCTTATCTTGGTTGCAACCCCCACAATAATTATTTTTCTCATCCATTTGCTTATCATTTTTATTTTATTAATTTTTTTAATTTTATTAATTATTCTTATAAATTCATCTTAATTCTATAATGAATGATATTAATTGTTGACATATAGTCAATATAATTTTGCCATAAAACTGACATCATGAAGCTCTAAAGCCGATTTTTGTAATTTTGTTTGGACATGTTTTTCTTGATGAGACTGTGACAACTGATCCAAGATAAACTACCCAAGAAAAGTACGATAATTTTGCTAGATTCTTCTGGATTACTAAGGCTTCACTGTATTTGATTAGATATGGATACAAAGACTGTATTTGATTAGATATTCATTACTAAAGCTACAATGTATTTGATTCAATATGGATTACTAAAGCTACACTGTATTTGATTCAACACATATTACTAAGGCTTGACTGCATTTGAATAGATATGGATTACTAAAGCTACATTGTATCTTATTCAATATGGATTACTAAGGCTTGACTTCATTTGAATAGATTTGGATTACTAAGGCTTGACTGTATCTGATTCAATACGGATTACTAAGGTTTGACTGTATTTGATTCAATATGGATTACTATTCTTGACTGTATCTGATTCAGTATAGATTACTAAGGTTTGACTGCATTTGAACAGATAAGGATACTAAGGCTTGACTGTATCTGATTCAATATGGATTACTAAAGCTTGACTGTATTTGATTCAATATGGATTACTAAGGCTTGAATGTATCTGATTCAATATGGATTACTAAGGCTTGACTGTATTTGATTCAATATGGATTACTAAAGCTATACTGTATTTGATTCAATATAGATCATATCATTATCAAGCTAAATTAGATGCAAAACACTGTGACATTACCGATTGACAAATAAAGTTGCTTATATTTTGATCCTCTTCAGTTACCATTAAATGGCCCAGCATATTGGTGCAGATACTCTCTAAAACGTATCCTGCAGAGATAAACAAGTTGTCATTCAATCATTTTTCACCGGTCAACTGACTTTACACAAGTTTATAATCAGAGGTCTCGTAACCAAAAACTTCAAGTAGAAGAGTCCTGGATACTGAAGTCCTTGTTTTTTAAGAAAGACATATGGCTATGAATAGTCAATTGCAAAATCATAAAGAGGACAAAATGATATTAGTACAAAATCATAATGAGGACAAATGATATTAGTACAAAATCATAAAGAGGACTATGATATTAGTACAAAATCATAAAGAGGACAAATGATATTAGTACAAAATCATAAAGAGGACAAATGATATTATTACAAAATCATAAAGAGGACAAATGATATTAGTACAAAATCATAAAGAGGACTATGATATTATTACAAAATCATAAAGAGGACAAATGATATTAGTACAAAATCATAAAGAGGACAAATGATATTAGTACAAAATTGTAAAGAGGACAAATGATATTAGTACAAAATCATAAAGAGGACTATGATATTATTACAAAATCATAAAGAGGGCAAATGATGTTACTACAAAATTGTAAAGAGGGCAGTGATATTATTACAAAATCATAAAGAGGGCAAATGATACTACTACAAAATCATGAAGGCAGTGATATTACTACAAAATCATAAAGAGGCAGTGATGTTACTACAAAATCATAAAGAGGACAGTGATAATACTACAAAATCATAAAGAGGGCTGTAATATTACTACAAAATCATAAAGAGGCAGTGATGTTACTACAAAATCATAAAGAGGACAGTAATAATACTACAAAATCATAAAGAGGGCTGTAATATTACTACAAAATCATAAAGAGGGCAGGGATGTTACTACAAAATCATGAAGGCAGTGATATTACTACAAAATCATAAAGAGGCAGTGATGTTACTACAAAATCATAAAGAGGACAGTGATGTTACTACAAAATCATAAAGAGGACAGTGATGTTACTACAAAATCATAAAGAGGCAGTGATGTTACTACAAAATCATAAAGAGGCAGTGATGTTACTACAAAATCATAAAGAGGCAGTGATGTTACTACAAAATCATAAAGAGGGCAGGGATGTTACTACAAAATCATAAAGAGGCAGTGATGTTACTACAAAATCATAAAGAGGGCAGGGATGTTACTACAAAATCATAAAGAGGCAGTGATGTTACTACAAAATCATAAAGAGGACAGTGATAATACTACAAAATTGTAAAGAGGGCTGTAATATTACTACAAAATCATAAAGAGGGCAGTGATATTACTATAAAATCATAAAAAGGGCAGTGATATTACTATAAAATCATAAAAAGGGCAGTGATATTACAGTAAAACCTGTCTTGAAAGACCACTGCTATGTGAGACCACCTGTCTTGAGAGACCACATTCTTAATGCACAAGTTTATTGGTTATATAGGACTGTGACCTGTTATGGGAGACCACCTGTCTTGAGAGACCAAAATTTTTTGGCAAAAGAGGTGGTCTTTCAAGACAGGTTCTACTGTACTACAAATCATAAAGAGGGCAGTAATATTACTACAAAATCAAATAGTGGGCTATGATATTACTACAAACTCATGAAGCAGGCTATTATATCGCAACAACATCATAAGGGCTATGATATTACTACAAAATCATAGTGGGAAATGATATTACTATAAAATCATAGAAGGCAATGATATTACTACAAAATCATACAGATGGCAATGATATTACTACAAAGTCATGAGGGCTATTATATTACTGCAAGATTATAGTCATAACATATTACTACATTTCACATTTACTCTGAACAATAATTGAGGACAAGAATGTCATGAAATGTACTGAATGCTCACCTTGAGTTTGGGTCAACATTTTTCTGTTAATGTTTACAAGTCTAAGTTGTGTCAAATTTTAGAAAGTCAAGGTTTTGATAAAATACCATGAAAAAAGAATCTTATTTAGCACATCCAATTGGTCATTTAGCTTATTAAACATAAAATAGAAATTTAATTACAGTTTTAAACATTGCCAGTTAATATACCATTAAAAACATATAGACAGATAGAAGTGTAAGGTGGTGAAAGGGTTTGGAAAACAAATAGACAAACACTGCACGTACAATAGTTTATGTAATTATGTTTCCTTCATTTTTTTTATGTAATATTCAGCACTCAAAAATCAGTAATTTAACCTGACAAAGATTCAAGTGAAACTGTTTTTGCCCATTGGGTACAAGAAAATACACATGCCTGAAATATTCAAAAGCAGCTTAAGTGTAACTTAAATTATAAATCAAATGGAAATAAAATGTCATTCTGGGATAAAAGGCTTAAGCAAATCTTTATACCACATTAACGGGCTGCAGTGGATACTTAACTACTATGGCATTCAGTAACCACTATGGTAGTTTGTACCCCTTTCTATTTTAAAATAAAACAAAAACTGACAGTCCCCAGGAGGTGCCTTAACACAATCATCTTTGTCTTTCAAATCAAATGGGCATTTCTGTGCTAACATTGTGTCCATATTTACATGAGCATTTCTATGCTAACAATGTGTCCATATTTATATGGGAGGATCTATCATGAATTTGTGCAACAGATTTACAATACAGCTCACTACATACTGTACCCCATCCCATGCAGTGAAAACGGACTTTTGCAGGAACTGGAAAATGACCCTTAAGCATTCTCACTGTTTACATTAGAAACTACTGTCTGGTCTAAAACACAAAGGAGATGACAGAGTTGGGTCCCCCTGTTGATAATCAAGTTAGAAATGAACAAATAATGAATCAAATAACTAAATTTTTGAGCACTTTAATATCCTTCAAGCTCTTTTCTTTTAAATTTGGAAGAGATGTACAAATTGCCAGGTGGGGTTACTGAATCAAAAACAAACAAAACACATCAGATGTGGCCGTTAGACCTGTGAACCGTATAGTTAAGTAGTCTTAAAACAAAATTTGGCATGTGGACTATTGATTTGTCAACCTCGGCTTGACCCATGGTCAGATGGGGAGAGTGAGCAAGATGCAGAATGAATTATCTAGGTGTCATAAAATTTCATCCAATGTATGGACAAAATCCTTCAAGGAGTTAAGTAGATGGACAAACTTGAATAATAATAATAATAATAATAAATAAAGACTTTATTTGAATCAAAATCTTAATGTAAATTTCCTATAAAGCCTGACCTTGATCTCAAAGTCAAAGTCAAAGCATACATAACACTAAATGAATCATCTTAACTTCATAATGATTCATCCCAAGCATGAATAAGATCCATCAATGGGCTCAGGAAAAACAGTAGACTCTCAAGTATCTGAAGTCTGGGGACCAGAAGAAAACTTCATATGATACTGGGTTTGAATAACTGACAGTCATGAAGGTATAATTGTGCTGCATCAATACTGGGTTTGAATAACTGTTAGTCATGAAGGTGTAAGTGTGCATCAAGCTGAATGTTTCTTTTCCTACATACCACTGTTTATTTTAGCTCTAATCAGTTTTGTTTGATGAAACTTTTAACATATTTCAGAAGATGAAACCCATAATTTATATACATGGATATTCAATGGAAATAAAACAAACGAAGTACCATTTTAATTATTCTTGTATCCTTGCTTTCCAGACCTGTTCTACTTCAAGGATGTCATTGTATCTCTACATTTCAACTCCCTCTTCCACTTTGTACCTCCTCCACTTTCCATGGCTGGGTGATTCAGACATGATATAGTAAGCAAAGGGACTTCCTAATGATTTTTTTTGGTTGAAAAATACATCTATAGCTAAATGCAGCTTTCAGTAGGTTTATCTGATTTTCCAAATTTCTTTTATCAAACCTACTTAAGATAAAATTACTCTAATTAACTGAATTAATAACGGGGATATCAAGAAGTGAGTCAGTTATTGGACTAGTGACAAACAATAAACTAATCAGTTTAGACAGACTGACATCATGATTCAAGAAATAAAAAATGCCATTCATGACAGTTTTCATACTTCGGACAGTGTGTCACAATTTCAATAGGATTAGTGGGTGTCAGACTGCTAAATTACTTTAATTAAGGGGTGTGCTCAAATAATCGATGTTCAGATAATAGATATAAAAAAGATAAAAAGAAAGAACAAATTTAGCAGGGACCAGATAAATAGTTTGGATAATATTGTTATTCACATAATAGGAATTCAAATAACTGAGAGTCTACCATATCAGCAAATATACAACTGTAACCAGAACTTTAATGCAAAGCTTCTATTACTGTCATCCTGACCCTTTGGCAAAAGCGGCAGGCAAACATACTGTACAATGAATTGTATTGGCTTTATAATGATTCATGCCAAGTATGAGAATCATTAAGGGGTTATGGGAATAATGCAAATCAAAAACTTGAACACAAAACAACCCATTGACTCTAACACCATTGCTATGTCTCATTTCTCACTAAAGTGGGCTCGAAAATGAAAAGAAGACTTGTTATATTGTGTCCTCTAGGAAATCAGTGGATTCTCAACTAAGCTGAATGTTCATTATGTACACCCAAGACAGACATTTAAGAAGGCAATTGTGATATTGCCCAATCTCATGAAAGCAATAAACCCCCAAAAGTAGTCTGTTCTTCCTTGACACCTAACACCTATCATTAAAACTCTACATGCAAAACATAGTGTCAATTTTGGAATGAAAATGAACCAGTTTTCTATTTGATCAAACAATCTTACCCCAAAGTAAAAATAAAAATTCATACTCTTTTATTCTATTATTTATTCTAATTTGTTTGTGAATTCATATATTCTGTAATTCTCCAACTTGCTTCTTTTCTTATGTATTCATTAGTACTTACACTTACACTTGCTTCTTTTCTTATGTATTCATTAGTACTTACACTTACTCTCTCACTCTACTTCTATGTCTGTTCATTTGTTTTTCCATACCTTTTTAATTCATATTGACTTAAAGGAGTACTGATGAAATCTCAAACTGAATTAATCAGATTATAATTAGCAATCTTAGTTATTGATACTTGATAGAATCAACAAAATCATTATTAGCAGTCTTAGTTATTCATACATCATGGAATCAATCAAATCATAATTAGCAGTCTTAATTATTGATACATCATAGAATCAATAAAATCATAATTAGCAGTCTTAGTTATTGACACATCATGGAATCAATCAAATCATAATTAGCAGTCTTAGTTACTCATACATTATGGAATCTATTAAATCATAATTAGCAGTTTAGTTATTGATACTTGATGGAATCAATCAAATTATAATTGGCAATCTTAGTTACTGATTCATCATGGAATCAATCAAATTATAATTAGCAGTCTTAGTTATTCATACATCATGGAATCAAATTATAATTAGCAGTTTAGTTATTGATACATCATGGAATCAATCAAATCATAATTAGCAGCCTTAGTTATTGATACATCATGGAATCAATCAAATCATTGGCAGTCTTGGTTATTGATTCTGATGGAATCAATCAAATAGCAGTCTTAGTTACTGATACATCATGGAACCAATCAAATCATAATTAGCAATCTTAGTTACTGATACTTGATAGAATCAATCAAATCATAATTAGCAGTCTCAGTTATTGTACATCATGGAATCAATCAAATCATAATTAGCAGTCTTAGTTATTGATACATCATGGAATCAATAAAACCATAATTAGCAGTTTAGTTCTTGATACATCATGGAATCAATAAAATCATGATTAGCATTCTTAGTTATTGACACATCATGGAATCAATCAAATCATAATTAGCAGTCTTAGTTATTCATACATCATGGAATCAATCAAATCATAATTAGCAGTCTTAGTTATTGATACATCATGGAATCAATCAAATCATGAATAGCAGTCTTAGTTATTGATACATCATGGAATCAATAAAATCACGATTAGCAGTCTTAGTTATTCATACATCATGGAATCAATCAAATCATAATTAGCAGTCTTAGTTACTGATACTTGATGGAATCAATCGAATCATAATTAGCAGTTTAGTTATTATTATCACTTTTCTGGTAAAGCACATCTTCATACTTTCCTAGTAGGTATGTTCAACACCATTCATGACATAACAAAAACAACAGTCTCTGTTCTATGTTCTACATAAAATAATCATGACATAACAAAAACAACAGTCTCTGTTCTATGTTCTACATAAAATAATCATGACATAACAAAAAACAAGTCTTTGTTCTATGTTCTACACAAAATATTTTTCAAATGTTCTTTATAACATTTAAATAAAGTGTGAAATAATTTACATGCATTCACTGTGACCAAAAAAGCAAAATCATAAATTATCATTTTTATTAAAGTCTTATTCTGATCACAAAGTTGCTGGTTACAAAGATAATTTACTGATTGGAACAATTTTGTGCTGATTATACATGACTATGCTGACCATAGTTATTGCAGTAAGAGAATGGCACCAATGACATAACACATGTTTGATACACTGGAATCAAACAAAAACTCCCCATTCAGTTGTAAAGTACTGTATAAAAACCACTTCAGCCACCTCCTTCGATGATTCATGTCAAATCTTGAAAACCTGATTTAAGCCAAATCTTGAGAAACTAAAACATTAACAGCCCCAGGAGCTCATATAATACAGGCTGTATGCACTAAACTTCTCTTTACAGATTTGCTGAATTTCAAAAAAAGTTCACATAGAACTGCAGCTTTTGGCACTACCAATCACGGCCTATCGCATAAATATTCAAAATGAGATGCAGTCACCATCACCTGTACTGATCTGCAAGTCATCCTCAATGTAACCCAAATGATTGATGTATGAAAATTACCTGTCATGGCAAGTTTGGCACTTGTGGATCCTAAAGCTGCCATCGAACCTGCCATCAATGCTAGGGCAATACCACGGCCGTGACTGCCAGCCATTAGGTTTCAGGGGCCTTGTATAATGAAACATAAGAACACCTACAAAACAAATGAAGAAAGATTAAAAGTATTCTGTAGCATTTATAAATTAACCCAACAGACTTAATTTTATAAAGATTAACAGCACATAACAAACATTTAACACAAGAAGGCCAGGGCCTGCATGTCAAACCCATGATCCAAGCACTGCAGTAAATGTGTGACCTTGACCCCAATGTCAAAAGGTTGTGAGAGCATATCACATTATGACTGTCTTAGCTTCATATTGATTCATCAAAAAGTGAGATGAAAATCCATCAAAGGGATTAGGCAATTAAAGCCAATCAAAAAATTTGAACCCAAACCAAAAAGCAAAGTTTCTAAGAGCATAACTTTGACAGGGCAAAAGGGCAAACAAGCATACAGAATGAAATTTGTTGGGTCATAATGATTCTCACCAAAAATAAACAAAAACAAACAAAACTGATGAAGAGATTTAGGAAATATGATCAAATGAAGAAACAAATACTGAAATCCAAAATCAAATTTTCTACGACTGTTACCATGACCCCAAGGTCAAAGGGGCAAGTAATTGTGTGGCAGAATAAATTGTCTAACGTTCATAATGATTAAATGAACACTGAGAGAGTCTGCATCTCATAGAAGACTGCAGTCTTGTTGTTGTTGTTGTTGTTGTAGGGTTTAACACCATTTTTCAGCACAAGATAGGTGGCCAGTATAACTGGTGGAGGAAGAATCCTGGAAAAGCCCAGGAAGAACCACCAACCCACGAGAAGCTACTGGCAAGCTTTCTCACATACCCATGTTAGCCGAGCCTGAGACTTGAACACATGCAGACAGAGGTGAGATGGCAGTGATCCGGAACTGCAGTCATGAGATTTGATTCTAATCAGGCTAAACTGACTTTATTTCTCCAGAAATATGCAAAGCTGTGACCCTCTACCTTTAACCTACATATATTGGAACCGATTTCAAAGGGTTGGTGTCACTTGGACATATGCACCTATCTTTTTCCAGTACAAACTATAGATACACTTTTCTATGTCATTCTATACAAAAAGAATCACTCCTTGTAAACCTTTAACTTCTCACATAAACTCCTAGATCCACCTATAATGAATCCTGAAATATAGTAACCAATGTTGTTGTGCTATCGCCAAAGGAAATACCCAAGTCTGCCAGCTAAATGACCAGAGGATAACCACTAGCATCTAACATGTCAGCAGCAAAAAACTCTAATTCTCATCCCCACACTCATCGTCTGATAAATGCAAAACATAAAAATCTGCTGTCATAAGTCTATGCTCCTGCTTCTCCATATCATTCATTCTCTGATGATGATGATGATGATAATGATGATGTTGATGAGAAGGAGGAGGCATCTTATAATGATAAAAACAAATCAATGTCGCAGACTCTGCTTCTGCCGACAATGGTGTCTGTCAGTGTTCTGTGCTGCCCTTAAGTATGTAATGCCCCTTTCTCTTGGCTAAGACACATCACCCTTCATGATTTAGGTGTATTTAAAGGTTTGTTTTGAAACTCATGGCCAACTCAGGTGTACTCTACATATGAAAAATTTATAGGGATTTGAAACTGGTGTATAGCAGACAATATAACATGTATTAGCAAATGTAGCTCAAGCAGCATATAGTGCAGCCCTCTGAATTCCAAGTTCATAATTCCAACCTACCATTACAGGGAATGTTCTAGCAATCTACAATAGAAATAGCTCAGAAGCAGTCCGACTACCATGTCATCAGTTCATGCAGGATACTTGTTCTCTCCAACTCAGACCCAAACAAAGCTTGGGCCAATAAAGCAGGGAATCTTGCAGTCCTGACTAGTGTTTTGTATATCTATAATTTTTATAAATTTTATTCATGACTGTAAGTTGATGTGATTATCTATAGCTAAATTTTGTATATGTGTATAAATTCTGTTTTAAGATATTATGAGTAACAAGATTGCATAGGATCAATAAATAGCTATGATTAAATTATTAATACTAAAATTAGTAGTAAACATGTTGACAAGTTCAGGGTAATTTCTCATTGGCTGGTGGGGTCAGGTGGGTTCTTAGAAAAATTATTTCCTTTTGGATGGGTTAGGTCAGACAGGTTCTTTTATGATCAAGAATATTTGCATATTGTCATATAGGAGTAGTAGCAAAACAATGCATTCCACCTCTTATTCTTGTACATAAGTAGATGGAGCTGGACAATTTAAGTCAGTCTTTTTTCTCATGTTCTTGTTGTAACAAGAGTCTTCAGATGTATTTAATGTTGTGTTTAGACATTCATTTAGATTATTCATTGGAACTAAAAAGTGCTCATTGGACTAAATTATCCTGGGACTATTGTGACTTATTCAAAGGAGTTCTGGACACTGTCATTTTGATACATCAGGACTGTTGGCAGACCACTGCAATAAAGGATCTGAAATTCATCTGGCATGTACAATTCTTTTGAACTTGAATATATTTTCTTTAAGAATTATTATTCTTCTTAAATTCTCATTTATAATATTGATAATTGAATTATCTGAATGTTAAGTTTTACAAAACTTGTTGGTTTTCCTTCTTTCTGTTACTTAGTTTAGGAACATAGAGTTGTAAGACAAGTAATGCCTTATTAAAACTTTGTTTACCTCCCAAAATCCACATGGACAAAGGTGCGATGTGAGTAATCTGCAAATGCAAGTACATTTGACCACTCTGCCACCCAGGCCCCTCATAAAACAGAAGTGGTTGGAAACTGATAAAATGCAGTTCTGGTAACATTCTCTACTTGCCAATGATTAAGACAGGCTCATAAAGTAGCATTTGCCATGAAGTACTTCATGGACTTAAATTTTCATGAACAACTCTCAGTGATCATAAGCTCTCCTGATAGAGAAGACAATCTTTCTTGAAAAATGGTGGATGCCAGAGCCCTGAAAGTAAGAAGAGATGCTTCCTACCCTTTCTTCCCCCTTTTGATCCAGCCAAATAGAGCCATAACACTCCAAGTGGGCAGAGATCCATCTTGATCATCCCAGGCACAAATAAACTGAGACTGACTGGAGATCTCTGTAAGGAGTGGGACTTGAAGGAAGCACACAAAAAAAACCCCCCGTTAACAAAGGAAAGAAATAGATTGATAATTGGCACTGAACAGTGAACAACCTTTTACTATAGACTAAACATGAAGTTCATTCTTTCTTCTTGCAGACATTAAGGAGAGCAGGAAAACATTTTAATGGGTATAGTTTTGAAAGAAACTTCAGAAAGTGATTCATAAGGTGATTTTAACAATGTCCACAACATGCATGAGTGATCTGATCTGGACATTAGTGAGCAAGATGCCAGTCTCTGCAGCTAAAAATACTTAATAAGATTGGAAAAATGAAGGTCTGACTAGGGGCAGGACCCGTAAAGAACTTAAGGGTGTTGGACAGGGATGGCTAGACCCTTCGAGAACTTAAGTGTGTTGGACGGGGATGGCCGGACCCTTCGAGAACTTTAGTGTGCCTGCTCAGGGATCCTCTATAACCCTTAATAGTAGAAACGCAACATTCTCCATCTTTGAACAGTAAGTGAAGTCTGCCACTACAATCTGATAGGGCCAGCAAGGATTATAGTCCTTCCTACTGCATTAATTGCAAGATTCCCCACTTTGCATTGAAGACCTTGGATACAGACCATCGCCTGACTTGAAACTAGACCTGGCAGAAAGTTCACTTGAGATCACGAGTCAAGTAAAAGTGGAGAATTCGTGGTGAACATTGTGTTGTGACAGTAGGTTCCTTCTCTAAGGTAATGTCCTGGTCTGGTCTACCAACTGGTTTAGTAGATCACTGAGCCACAATCTAGATTACTTGGAGAGCTCGCTAAAGAGACATTGTAGGAAAATTAATTGTGGCCCGAAACCACTTGGACGCGGTGGTGCAGTGTAGGATAGTACTTGCACTGATACCTGTTAGTCCGAGTCTATTAACCCGTTTGTTTGTACCCCCCTACCGATTTCAATAACGGAAACCTTTAATTTGATTAAAAGTGCAAGGTCAATTCATTCACTGATTTATATTTTCTAACCAGACTGTGAGTAGAATGGCCATAATACTTCATCGTCTGCGCGTTTTATGCTTAACGGAAGTTTTCAATATAATAGACGGACATGCTCGAGCTCCAGTTCCTGGACAAGTCCATTTTCAGCAAAGGGGTGCGTGCACGACTACAGCTGTACTTACATATTTCGTCTGCTTCCGATATTTACAGTGTCGAATCAAGCAAAGGAAAAGAATGACAACAACAAATTTGCCTTTCACATGAATTTAACAAGCGGTTTCATTAATATGTTCATGCGTGCAAAGGGATATAATTCCAAACTCTCAACATTATGGTAATTTACGTAATTATCCGTCAATTACCGAACAGGATGAACTACATCAATATGTTTTCTGATGGAAATAAACTAGCCCATAGTGTACGCAATATGGCGCCGTGTTAGTATGGAAAGTCCGTTAAGCGTGAAAGGTGCAAGTGGATGCCAGTATTAGTGCCACTCTGGTCACAGTCAGGTTAGAAATTATAAATCAATGATTCAATTACTTAGTTCTGTGACTTTTTATCGTATTAAACATTTTTGTTATTGAAATCGGTAGGGAGGTACAAACAAACGGGTTAATAGACTCGGACTATTTCATCACCCCCCCCCCCCTCCGCCATTTAAGAAAGTTTGTTTATGGATCTCTTCCAACAACAAGGAAAGTATAGACAAAACCAATTTTGAGACATATGAGGCTAAATATATTACAGCTATAACAATTAACATCTTAAGTACGTACCCTAACGTAAGAAATAAATAACCAATGTTGTTAGGAGACAATTTGGAATAAGTCTCCTGTTCATAAATTGCGCGCAACAACTTGAAATTCCAGATTGTTGGGCTCTTTCTAGAGAAATTGCATCGGTAGATTTTCGGCATGTTTTAAAGTCAAACTTGAGCAGAAAGCATATTGAGAGATTTGAATCGTCGTATACAGGAGTAATTTATGCTTTGCACGATATCAGTTTATAATTTATATCATCAGATGCATATAAGTATTTATATTTTAAGGGGGGGGGGGCGGGCGAACTTATAATCTTTCATGAAAGGTACATTGTAGCATGTTTAACATTGTTAACAGCCTCTGCGTGTTTTGTACATATTTCTCCGTGCTTTCAGAAATGGTTGGACCTATATAAAGCAACTTAGCCGAACCCGAACCACTTAGCCGTCACTTCAATATACACTAAATAAAGAAGAAGCAAGGGTTTTCTTTCTTAAACAATTCTTATACTGAACTTACAACTTTATCAGCTGTCGAATTAGTTCATACTTGTTTTCAAAGATAATTAAACCTAATTGACAATTTATAATCTCCTTTTACTCCGTATTATTTGTTTCACGCAACAAGAAAAAATAATGTAATTTTCAGCACAGTAAATACCCTATAAAAGAATAATATTTTGGGGTAAATATATTTTAATTATATTGAAATAATTTCAGTTGTTTTATATTAATAAATTTTCATGAATTGTTTAATATTCTTTATTAATTATTTATTTGCACAATTATTTTATTATTTATTTATTTAATTGAATTAGTTATTATTATTCAATAATGTTGTTTGTATTGTATTTTAGTTTAACGTATGGTTATTTGTATGTTGAAGAAAAAGACTTAACGAAAACGTTTTGTTTAAAACAAATATAACTATTTGTAAATACATAGACACTGAGGCAATAATAATGAGGATGGGGAACATATTCAATAGCAATGAAGGCTACGCCAAAAGATGTTACATGATGCCTAAAGGCAAATTTCGGAATTTGGGCCTAATAGAATATTTTGAAGGGGTGACTGACAGTACTTGCCAGATAACTGCGGAACTCGGTCAAGTTAGAAAACTGCAAACATTTCCTCAAAACTGTGTAATCATCAATAGTGAATTTTTAAGCTCATCCCCTTACCCCTTTTGGTAATTATAAAGCTTCTATCAGGAAACAATTAAGTAAGTAAATTCATCTTCCAATTTTTATCGCAGTTGTCTCCCACCACATCGGTCACCTAGGTTACAGTTATTACCCAACACATTGGTACTCAGATTAAAACGAATAAAAAGCAAATATTCAACTTTCGTCTGTTTTGGTCACTCTGTTATTTTCGATCATTATTTCATTTTTCACAGATTGAAAAAGACTGTTTTGTTCTGAAACATTTCGTCTCAAGCCATTGAAAATTAGCCTCAGGCTCTCTAATTCTTACTGTATACAAGAGTGCAAGCAACGAATGTTTCCTTGCAGGAGTCGTATACTATGTTTTAACCAAATGAATATTTTGTGCTGATGACATCTTTCAAGCGTCTTCGTTGTGTTACTGTCATTAAACATTTTTGTTGATTTTTTTTTCTTCAGTGGAATTTCTTCAATGATCTCTCATTGGCAGACATGAAGTAGATGTCGCTTAAAAATTGGTGCCAGAAGTGGGATTCTCTATTTGTAGCAGTATCCAGTATTTCGAAACTAGCCTAGCTACAGCTTGTGCTGGAACTGTTTCTATTAGTATGTTTGAAGCTGTTTCTATTTGTTG
The DNA here is from genome assembly GCA_016617855.1 of Megalonaias nervosa. NCBI lineage: Eukaryota > Metazoa > Mollusca > Bivalvia > Unionida > Unionidae > Megalonaias > Megalonaias nervosa. The sequence goes on from JAECUM010016235.1 coordinate 72,298, forward strand.
TACTGTGGTATTTTGAATTTGTTATATCTGAAATTCTCGATCACAGTGTATTATGATCTGTAGTTGATAAAGAACTCTGGTTTCTTCCGCTGACCATGAGATCAGCTTTAAAGGTGCACAAGAACAAGAGCTAAATGAATCCAGACAAGGTGATGCCATTCTTGACAGCCAACCAGATGATGATTTCATTGATGCAGTCAAGAAAGCTGAGTCAACTCCAGATGAGAGATGTTTTAATGATGCTGAACATGATGATACACTTAGAGGGCTCAGAGGACGGGATGGGCCACATTTAGAAAAGCAGATGGTAGTGAATGGTGGATATCTTGGTCCAGTGCCAGCACGATTTTATATGAAACCCGACCATTTCAGTGGAGATGAAGATTGGGATGAGTATATCACATTTTGAAAGCTGTACAAAACGTGGTCGATGGAGTTTTGATGAAAAGGTCCGTAAACTGGCTGCCTGCCGTGGAGCTGCAAGAACACTTTACATCGGTCTTACCACAACAGAGAAGAGTTCTTATTCGATGCTCATAAAGAAGCTTCAGCAACGCTTTGGAAATTCCCATCTTGAGAGTAAATGAGTCATTTTTTGAATCAACAGCGCACAAGAGTGATGAATCTATTGTAGCACTGGTTGTTGATCCACGACAGTTGGCCCAGAAATATTATTCAGACTTAGATGATAAGACCCAAGACAACTTGCACTGAATCAGCTGTTCAGAATTCTTCCATACGATGTGTCGCAGCACTGACAAGAAATGCAAGACTACGGCTGAAGTAGTTGAAGTTGTACAGCGATATGAATCTATGTTAGGTGATAAATTCACTTAAAAGAAACACAGTGTTCAGTTGACCAACGGGAGTTCTCGCTCTAGTTTTAAAATGTAAACAGTAACCAGGAAACTCTTCAACGAATGTTAAACGTCTTGACCGTCTAAAAAGAATGGTTTGAATCCATCTGACCATGACAGAGCTAACTCAAACCATCAGCAAGGAAACAAAACATGCTTCTTGTGCAAACCTCCTGGCCATTTCTTCCGAAAGTGCCCCCTCTACAACACAAAAAGGCTGAAAATGGTGGTTATGGGAGTGATCAAAGAAACAGATGTAGTACCAACTGATAATAAATTCAGCAAACAGAAGCTGGGAAACAGCACCCCTTTTGTTGTCTAAGCCAACAGTCGACGGATTTTGATGTGCCTTCTCAAAACAAAGCTAAGGACTTGGGTTCGTTTTATATCTGAATTGGTTAAGTAGGTGGCAAATTAAAGAAATGGGACAATGGTCTTTATACATTTGAGCATATATGTGGAATTCAAGTGCAGTTTCTGAATGACAATAGTTTTACATTTATATCTACACTACTATCGTACAGAGTATTTAAAAAAAATAGAAGTGTAAGATAGGCCTCAGTTGAAGGATCAAGCAACAACTGTACAATACATCAATTGGAGTCTTTCGTACGTGTATGGTCTTATAGACGTGGACATTATAATGGATGAAAAGACATTCAACCATCATTTTCTTATCTGCTACATCACTGAAGAAGATATTATAGGTTAAGACGTTCTCCTTAAATGTGTTGATAAAACTGACTACAAAGCTCTTAGACACATAACTGGGGGGACATAAGTTGCTAGTTTCGTGGAGAAGGTGAAATAATAAATCGAATTACATAAAGAAGGACAACAGAACTGCAAGCAAACAATGTTACCTGGGTTCCAATTCGTGTCGCAAAATCAGAATTACTAACTATAAATGGCATTTTATAAGTGTCACACTGGGTTAGCGTGACACAGAGTTTGTCAGCTCAGTGGAATCATCAATACAAGAGCTGATCACAAATACGTTCAAGTAATTAACTTCAGTGACTCTGCCATCTTAAATATGAACACTGACATTGACATCTGCAAGTCTTATTATGGTCAGGACCAGCATCTTCATATGTGTGTTAGTGTAACAATTAAACAGTAAATCAGCTGCCAGACCATCTTAAAAAAATGTTTGACAAGTTCTACTGAACTGCATCAGATGAAAAAGAGCCCTTTGCAAAATATGTTGCTGAAATAGCAAAACATATTTACAGAGGCTCCTGAAGATCTTGACAAGAATGACAATACAGATACAGGACATGCTCTGCCTGAAGGCAACCTCCCAGAAGACAACCATTTGGCAAAAGTGAAGCATAGATATCTGAATTAGAAAGATGTTACGAGGAGGTATTATTGAACCACCAAACAATGTTTGGGCCTCGCCCGTTAGTCTTGTCACCATGAAGGATGGAAGTACTAGATTATGTATTGACTACGGGAAACTTAATCACCTAACTGAGAATGATGCCGACCCTTTTCCCAGAGCTGATGACAGTTTAGACTTTTTGTCTGGTTCGAAATGGTTCTGCAGTATGGATTTGAAGTCCACGTATTGGCAGATCGGCATAACCCCTAAGAATAAAGAAAAGACAGCACTTGCTACACGTTTTAACCTCTGTCAATTCCTGGGTATGCCCTTCGAATTATCCAGTGCACCATCTACTTTAGAACGTTTGATGGAAAGTGTCTTTATGTGTGTGTGATTTGGATTTTTAACATAGCTTTAACAATTTTTCAGTCATATCTCTACGATGTCTGTAGCGTGGCAGTTTATAGTGATGTATAGCACAGGGGCATCATGCCGCAGACATATGGCATGATGTCCTACCCAGTCGCATTATCCTGACACCAGGCAAACCAGGCCAACCAGTCCTAACACTAACCTCTTAATGCTGAGCGCATAGCGAGGCAGCTGTCAGTACCATTTTAATAAGTCTTTGGTATGACTCGGCCTGGGTTCAAACCGGCGACCTCCTGCATCCGAGGCGGACGCTATAACCACTAGGCCACTGGAACGGTCGAGTAAGATGTGTAAAAAGGTGTTCCACTTAAACCTACTAATAAGAACAATCTTGCACCCTTCGGTCAATATTTAGTCGGTGAACCTATAGAAAAAGTTGCCTTTGATATCTTAGGACCACGTCCCTATCCAAAAAATGGTAACAAGTACATACTGACACTGTGTGACTGTTTCACAAAGTGACCAGATGTCATACCTCTCCAAGATCAAGAAGCGCTAACAGTGACCAAAACCTTTGTCAGCAGATTTGTCACTCCACTCAAGATCCACTTTAATCAGGGTGGATGTTTCGAGTCAAAGACATTTCGTGACTTCTTATCCATCAATGAAACAAGAACACCACTGAGATCTCAAGCAATTGGTCACGTGGAAAGATTTAATCTAACAATAGCTGCCATGCTCATTTTTGAGAAAGATCAGAAGATTTGAGGCTGGTATCTGTCTCAGATGATGATGGCGTGTATTTGTGAGAAAGATCAGAAAAAAATGGGACTGGCATCTACCTCAGATCAGATGGCATATAGAGCATCAACATACTCGACTATTTGCAGAAGCCCACATTTGATGCTATTAGGCATGGAATTGACACTTCCAGTGTAAGCTGGTATTGTGAACCGTGCTTATAAAAATGATTTAAAGAAAACTTATACTGATGATTACTCTGAGGAATTGCAGGAGAAGATGAGACAAGCTCGTGAACATGCACGGAAATGCCTGAAAACGTGTTATTTGCCAGAAAATGCATTATGATTAAAAAGCAAGAAATAGTTCATTTGAAGTAGGTCAACCTGTTTGGCTTCATGCCCCTGTGCGTAAAGTTGATGTATGCCAAAAGATTAAATCACAGTGAAAGGGTCCCTACATTATTGTGAATAAAACTGATGACAGCCTATATAGTGAAGAAATTTCAAAAGCAACCAGCTAAAGCACACCATATTGATAGGCTCATGTTCTGTTGAGGAGAAAACTTACCAAAATGGATTTCTAGCTAGGACTAAAGATTAAATGTGTTATAGAGAGTTTCTGTTCAGCTGTAAACACTCTGCATGTAGAGTCTGGCTTCGTTGATACTTTTCGATTCAGGCTTCAGAGGTACATCCAAACCATTCGATTCATCATTTCTAAACTACGTCTTTCTTTGACTTTCTTTTAGCCGTTGTTAAATCCAACATTAAGATCTGCATCACCATCCGGAATCAAAGGTGGGTCGTTGAACTTGTTTAGCTTTCAGTTGCACACCACCGAGGCATCCAGATGTGTGCGCTTTTTTCCCCTTTCATCAAGAGAATTCTCAGATAGGCTCCAAGTTCAAAGAATACAAATTCCCTGTGTTCGTACAAGACTATTGCGAATGTGCCAGACAGTTGAAAACGTTTAAAAAATGGCCTGAGGATAGGAAAGGATTACCTACTCCCAGCTTTATTTTAGCTAGAACTGGATTTGTCTACTTGGGACCTGATACCCAACTTCTATACGAAGAAGAGTGTTTCAGTTGTGGTTTGACGATCCATATCAATGAAGATCCAGCTATCGTGGAATATACTAGAGTGTATCCGCACTGTCCTTTCTTTCTATCGCAATTCCACCAATTACACTACGGTACATCTGTGATTGTACCTTAGAGAAGGTAGTTCCGTTCTCCAGGTAGAAAACTACCACCATAGAAAGTGATGCTGTGCTTGTACCACCCTATGGATGCGAATGCGATGACGTTCATTACATTGCCTTTTCACCTGGTTTTCACAGTCAGCGTGATATCATCCATGCCTGTGCAAACAACTTGGAATGTCACCACCACCTCAACGAAACACAGCCGTCAAAGAAGAATACACGTTGCCTGTGGCTTTGCTTGACTAATGTGACGTTGGAAGTCGATTCCAAACTTCTAAAGGAAATGGCCTAAATATCTTAACGGACCAACACCCGAACAATTAGCCAGAGCTGGATTTGTTTACTTGAGAGAAGGAGATAAAGTCAAATGTTTCAGTTGCGGTGTGTCACTTCACGAGTGGGAGCAGAAAGACTTAGCTTACCTGCAACATTCTTGATGGTCACTACCTACCTTTGATGGGACCCAATCAGAAATTTCATCTTCATGAACACTTTATAAAAGAACATTTTTGCTTTGCCCTTGGAACTGAGAGAATGGATTTACAGAGTTTGTCAAAATTCAGGTGAGACGCAAACTCAAATTCATTTCGCCATGTTTAAACTATGCCGTTTTGCAGGGTAAAAAAAGACTAAATATTGGAGGACAGTATTTCTGTCTCATATATAAAACGTGGATATAAAAGCTTGCCGCGATACTACGACCTTTATCAGCAGTGTTGCAACATATTCCGTGGAAGGAAGTCAATGACTGCCGTCAGACCTTTGAGGATTACCACTTTTTTAAAACATTTGTTTCCGTTGAATTGGGAACGTCATGTCGTGTGAGTTTAAGTGACTACGTTTCTGTGCTTTCATTTACCAGCAGATTCACTGTGGACTATTTATGAAGAGTTCCTGCAAAGAAATCATTTCCACAACCACTTTATCTGTACACGAAAACCAAATTGTGTTTCAAGTATTGTGAATAGTATTGAAAATAAGTTGTAAACCTCCGTGAAGAAGACATTCGTCAAACTTTATTTACGCTCGACATTTACCAAGAAGTGTGTATAGCTAGTTGGTTACACTAACAGATTCACGACTGGAAAGACGTACGTGACTGGAAACGTTTTAGCTTCGATGTTTGGAGGCAATAAGTGGCTGGCAATGCCAAAGTTTTGTGCAATTGATCCGCGAAAAGAAGTGGACTTAAAACACAAAGTGAACATGACATTGAAACTCCTGTTAGAAACATGGCATTCAAACTTCTTTTAGAAACATGACATTCAAACTCCTGTTAGATACAGTGGTAATAGAATCCAACACAGAGGTAAACCAAGTTCTCACAATACCATTGGTCACATCGACACGAATGAAAGACCATTCTTGGAGAAAAGAATAGAGATTGTGCATAGTGGAGAGACTTAAAGAATATTACAGCGTGTCCTAGAAATTCTAGGGTACACGTTGATCAAAAATGTTGCATATTGACTTTGATCATTTTGATTTGTATTTTATCGATGTACTTGACCATTTGGCTATTAAGTATTTTTGTATTTAATGTAAAG
>JAECUM010016239.1:0-16497 GCA_016617855.1 Megalonaias nervosa
ATATATATATATATATATATATATATATATATATATATATATATATACCATCCAGATACCGGGAGATTTATCAATGACTTTTAATTTATATTCCAAGAAGAATCCATTATTCCTACTTTCACTTGTAGATGACTGGACTTTTTGCTCGCATGCATGTCGAAGATTCTTCACTATTTTGACACCATAAGCCGGAACAGTATAAATTCAACAATCCTTGGCGATCAACATCAGTTTCACGGCAAGCATCCTCGTTCTCGTTCCTTTTGAGGATCAGTGTCACTATCTTCGCCTGAGAAACCATATCCAGAAGCCAGTCGTCCAGTTTGTGACATCCTAAAATCAAGTCTTTAATTTTCTTTCACTTTTTTCAGCTTCCCCTTTTGAGTTTGCACTTGTCTCCTAATTAACGCCATCGCCTTTTTTCTTTGTGTAATATCCATACCCAGCAGTGCTTATGCTACTAAGTCAGGAACCAGTCCAAACTGGACATGACATTTATAATATGGCTTGTCAAATTGTTCGATGACTAATTTCGCCTGAAAGGGTTCCCACTGACGCTTTAAAGGGTCCAACCCTGCCTGCGAGGATACATTACTTATTTACTAGGTTCTAGCTTATTAGGGTCATGTCGTCGCCTGTATTCTTTGCGAAGATTGCACCCCAATTATTTTAATTCGCTCGTGATGAATGAAAGATATTGGATTTATTTTATTCCTAATTGATGGAAAAATCATTTTGGCCTGGAAAATACTATACTTACATGATTATTCCCATATCAGCTTGCTCCCAAAGACATTTTTTATATTTCTAATTCATCTATTTATGAGGTTTGCCAGAGGCCTCAAATTTACCTTACCGGTATACGTGTCTGAAGCTCCATTCCTTGGAAATATGCATTGTCTTAGCTTAAGGCAGGCAATTTGTACCTCCGAGCACACTGAAAGGGAAAAATAAATTTCAATCATAATGCCGCTTGCAGATGAATGCCATTACGATCATAGTTTTTCTAAACGCCATCTGCGGCATCTTCTGAAACTCGAACGAGGATTTGTGGTCCGACTCTTATGTCGACTCCACTATTAATATCAACGTTCCCACACTTTTGAAAATTATATTAAATTATTCTGAGAACTTCAATTAGCAACGTTGTTGTTTGCTTTTTTTTTCTTTATCTGAAATCAGTGCTTTGCCTGTCTTTGCTGTTTCTCGCACAAGATGTCCATTTTTATTTTTTTTACAAAACAGGTTGTGCATGTCTTTCTACATGGCTAGAAAGAATGTGATAAAAAGATATACTGCTTCTTGCATTAGTTCCTTAAATAAATGGCTTACTAGAAGCTTCAAGTTTTTAGGCGCTGCCGAATTCGTGTTATTATCATTATGGCCCAGACGAAATATATCCGTGTAAATTTATTTCCTTCCATTGTGGTAATAGTCCCTGATATGCAGTGTATAAAGGTATCTACTTTTATTGTTAAATGCCACAATACAAACGGTTATATAATTTTCTTTCAGTTACATACCGGGACAACGGACTAAAATGTCCATATAAGGCCTTTCCATTTGGATTCCGACACTTGTTAAAAGAAAAACGTCTTCTGTTTATCTGTTTTATTTCAACAACGAGAATAGATTCTTTTTCAACCAATTTAGATATGCGTCACATCAACATATGTCCCACAGTTTTACTATCAGATATTGTTCTGACATTAAGAAAAGTAAACACTGCCTTCCTGGAATTTTCTTTAAGAGACATTGCGACCCTGAGATTACTGGAACTATTATTGACCGAAGATTATTTGCTAGAACTCGAAACATGATGCAGAAGAGCTAATTGCTTTCTATTCTTGGCAGAAACTCAGTGTTGCGGAAATGTATAGCAAAACAGTGTTACCAATGAAAGAAATAATGACTTATGAAAGAAGGGTAAAAACAAATGCAACCCATATTTATATTACATTTCGTTTCTTGTTTTTCCTTCTGATCTCTGTCGTACTACTCTATCACATTTCTTCATCGTCACTCATTTTCTATGCAGATAAACCATAAAGCGAATGACAAAAAATGTTACCTGCATACATACTTTGGAAATAATTGCCCTTCAGACACGTTTCGGCAATCAAGGGAAAAAGCAAACAGAAGAAAATGGAGTCATGTAAAGTAACATTCCAAATGGCTTTTAGGAGATAGAAGGATCTGACAAAAGTTTGTTTTGGGGTTTTTTAAATAAAGGAAGTTCGTATTTGTAAAATATACAAAATATAGTTTCAAAATGGACCTGCATGTAGTAATTGGAAACAAAACAGTTGACGTGTGAGGATGGAATCCCGTAGAGATGTAAACTACATTTCCCATTTGAGACGATGCACCATATTTGTAATATGGCATTTAACAATGAAAGTCGATACATTTATAGAGTGCATATCTGCAGCTATCAACATGGAGTATACTCGCTGAATTTGAGCTCGCAAAAATGTGAAAGCAAAACTCATTAATGGAGAAGCATCTACCAATATGATTCTACTGGAGGGAAACAAAGATGGCTGCTGCCCTTCCTTGTCTTTCTGATTTGAATGATACGATCCGGAAAAAGCGAGAACACAGTGTAAATACTGTTGCTATGCATATCATGTACGTCTAGAAAGTTACTAATAATAGGATTATTAGTAAATATGTTCGCGTGTTTCGTGCTTTTTCCCACTGAACAAGTCGTTCAGGTGGTATATTAGAAGAATTAAGTTGACTCCCATTGGATGCGTTAATTCATAAGAGTTCTTCTACGATGTTGGAAATTTGCTATTGGTCACGTAGGTAGTAGTAGCAAAGTGTGCTTTCACCCTATTGCTTGTGTATAAATACGTGTAGCTTGACACTTTTAGTCATTCTTATTGCTTTAGTTCTTGTTGTAACATCAAGTCTGCAGAAGAAATTTATGTTGTATTTAGCTATTATTTGAGAAGAAAAACGTTTGTTAAGATTATTTATATAAATAGAAAGTGTTCATTGGACTCTACTTCTCGAACTATTGTGAATTAATTAAAGAAGTTCTGGACAACGCCATTTTGACTACGTCAAGAGTCTTGGCGGACCAGTACGTTTCCAGTTCTGAAATTTATACGGAAATTTTCATTATTTTGGACTTTAACAGAACTTTTTGAGGATTATTTTGAATTCACTTCATAATACTTTAGTTCTTCTCACATTTTCATTTATAACTTTGATAATCAAACTATTTGTTAAGTTTAACAAAACTTGTTTGGTTTGCTTCTTTCCGTTACTTAGTTTAGGACCATAGAGTCGTAACAGTATCTAACACCAAGCTCCTGTGATACGATTATCGCACGCGTACAAAGCCGTAACTTGGCAGTGTAAACAGCAATTTTACTAATCATATTGAAACAAAGGAAATGTAAATTCTTGTTTGACAAACTGTATGGGACCCACTAGGAAGATTTAGTATAGCTGTAAACATGTATGGGACCCACTAGGAAGATTTAGTATAGTTGTAAACATGTATGGGATCCAGTAGGAAACTTTTACAGTGCTAGGACGATGTATCGGCGAACAAACTCTGCAGCTTATTAGTCTTGGGAGAACACTTTGATGGATGGATATACAAATGGACGAAAATAATGAAACTGAATAATTGTTAAGAACAAAAGTTTAAAATAGGTACCACATTTCATATAGATATCTTAAAAGCGTTAACCATGAAATAAAAGTGACGATACAAGGTGATGGGGTGGACAAATGTGCAACAACTTTGAAGCTGAAGAATTTTCAATAATAAACGACACATCTGGAACACTAATCTAATATGTGCATAAAGTATTATACAGTGAACAGTTCTGAAGTTATTTACCAAAATAAAAACTTAACAGTATGGACGAATGAACAGACAACCTAACGAAACATTACAAAATAGCAAAACTGAGGAATTGTAAATAATAAATGAACATTTACCCCACTATTCCACGGCGTATACCTTACCAGACGTCAGCGTTGCTTCCGAAACAAGGAGCGTAGATAATGGATGGATGGATTGACAAACAGAAAAGCTATACAGGTATCAAAGTTTAAAATGTGAATAAAATTAATTTACTAAACGTGAATAATAAAAGGCTAGTCTGCACATCTAGTAAAATTCGTGTATCAAGTTTCACAGAGATATCTTGACCAGTTTCGTACATAAAGCGTGAATGATAGGTGGGTGGGTGAAGATGAAAAAGGTGAATAGGAAGAGCAAGAGGTATCTAGAAAAGCGAATCTCAGTCAGAGTCTTAAAGCCAATGAATTATGTGATGATTACGTGCATATTAAAACATTAGTCTTTTTTGTTACGTTCTCAAACACAGCGAATGTTAAGTACTCAGTGTTTTCAATATATGTAAGTTTGGAACTATTACCACTCTATTTTCTTAAAATAAGTAACATAAAAAGCAAAACAATATTGTTTAGAATAATTCAAATAAATAATTTCATTGATATTTTATTTAGCAAAGTGATCATTTAAAAAGGATTTTATAGCATTGTGAATTAAATCCCAAATAATCCTGTAAATTAATTCACAAGTCCAAAAGTGTTCATAAGATCTTAAATGAGCTGATGTGTAAATAGCCATGGATAAACTGACGTGCCAATAGTTTTGATGTACCACAATAATATGATCCAGAATGTCTTTCACTGAATTCATAAGAATCCCAAAGTAATGTTTAAGTCCAAAATATCAATGAACACTGTAATTCCAATCAACAACTTAAAGACATAATTCCTCTCAAATTATATATGAACACAACTAACTGTAATTTCACAAATATTGATAATAGCAAAAGATTGAATAAATATTTACTTGGTCCTCCTTATATACAGACTGTCACCTGACATGACACAACAAAATGCCCTAAATGTAGGTCATTCATAACGAAAATTTCCATCAAATTCGTAAAGAAGGTCAGTTCTATTTACTTAAAGTTTAGCGATTCAACTTGACAAAAACGAGGCAAACCATAGTTTTTCTTTGCCATTGGAAAAAGCAAGGTCCTGAACTCAAATCCATGTAAACATATTTGTTTATCAATGATCATTATCTTAAAGTATAATCTACAGTTATGGACAAAAGTTAGCTACGTAATATGTTGTTTAGAAATGACTCTACAATCATGGATACAAGTTAAAGACACAATTTAGATATCATAATAACACAATTGAAATGAACATTTACGAATAGTTGTTGTTTAGCACACGGTGGAGGAGGAAGAATCCGTGAAAAGCCGGATAAGAACCACGGACCTGCTGGAAGCCACTGACAAGATTTGCTCATACCAATGAAAATGAAGAATTGTGAATATCAAGCAATAGGTACATCTTTAACACTAGTTTATCATGTGTTCAAATTTTCGTAAAGACGTCTTTTTTGTCGTAGCGACCAAAGTGTTGGTAATCGATGGTTAGATGGACAAACGGAAAACAAGCAAAGCATCGAAACTGAACGAAACTTATAGTCTAATAAGGGTACACAGTTTATGAATTAGGCTTAGGAAATAAACTGTGACAGATGGATGCAACCCATTTCTATATCCAAAACGTATTTTTAAGTCACCAGCGTAGAGATTTATATTATGGATACGTAAACATTTTAGAGTATAACATTCTATAAAATATAAAGGATCTCAAATTGGTAATGATTTAATATTGAATTTATGAAACGAATTGAATAATGTCCAGCTTTTGCGAGACTTGGCTAGCAAACGCTGGACATTATTCAATTCGTTTCTAAATTTAGTATTAAATCATTACCCATTTGAGATTCTTTTTATCACATAGCTTTTATTCAGTGGAAATTATTTAGAATGAAAAAAGAATGAATAATTTCCTTTATTCTGACAGACGATGCACCTTTCATTTGTTGTGCTTAAACATAGTCCCAAACAAATCTGAACTATTAAAAGTAGATTCTACCTTTTTATAAACCAAATATCAAAGAATAAGCGTCCATCCGAATAAAAGAACATTTTACAAAAGACAAAATCATTTTTCAACACATAATGTCCAACGCGTGTGATGTCACATTATTTGATAGGTACACAGTACTGGTTAGAGTAGGTCTATAGTACACGATCAGTGTATACCCTAAAATGTCACTTTCACAACTAAACATTACATTGTTGCGACACTCATGTGAAACGAGGGTTACTGGATGCAGAACTTCACATATTTACTGTAATGTATTTGTGACCGGATCTTTGCCGTATTTGATTTGGAACAGCAGACTGTACAGAAGAAGTAAATAAATTTCTTTTTGAGTCGGATTTGCATCATATATTTACCGCGTAAATATGCTGTCGTTGGATAAAGTTCTGTCAGTTGGGAGACCGGTTAATGTCCACATTTTCCTGTGAACAGAGGTGAGCTTATTTACTTTTGTAAGTTAACATTTAAACCACGCTTCAGTATAGGGTGGATTCTTTGTTACAGATATTCCATCCCCATCACACACACCCACTATCAACTGAGCTATACCCTTAGTTTTACTTTCTTGTTGTTCTTCTTTCCTAGGGGTTTTACGCCATTTTTATTTGATGATATTTTTATACATGACATATCAAGTCACTGTGTGAATAAATTGGTCATATTCAGACAGACGAGACCATTTTTCTCCACATCCCTTTCGTTGCTCGTGTCACATATGGCCGCCAAAATGTTCTTTGCAAACAAAAACTTCAAAAGGTGGGGTTATAAATGTTTTCCCACAATCGCAGCCAATCAGTAAAGAGAATACTGCACACTTTTTTCATCGGCTTATTTGGATCAATCAGAATCACATGAAGTGATATGTAACACGTTATGATATCAAAAGTATGAAACTGCACATAATATAGGAAACCTGTGCCGACTATGTTAGAAATATATATATATATATATATATATATATATATATATATATATATATATATATATATATATATATATATATATATATATATATATATATATATATATATATATAACAAAAAAACAAAAAAAAAACATAAATGTAAAATACATCAACGACTTAAATATTTTATCCGTTTCTTTCTTTCATATTAACCACACTTCCTTACAATGTCGGAGATTGAGGTACATCATCATAGAGTGCCCTAACTCAGTTCACAATGAAAACAAAATTCTGTCTCTCAGGTTTGAAGTCCATGCACCTCATAAAGATTTGTTCCACTCTCATTCGACGCTGTCAAGGTATGCATTTCCGACCAACATTTATCCTTTAAAGAAGTGAGTCTTATGCGTGATCTGCTCAGTGCTACAACATCTTTGCTATTTATGCTATATGATCAATGCCGCACCCCATTAATTTGTTTGATGTTGCGAAGGGGGGGGGGTGTTGGGTTTTCATTCCAGATATTTTGAATTGTGTACAAAATATGACTATTTATGTAATATTTCCAGTCACTATATAAATTTTCCATTTTGACATGGTGATTGCATGGCAGCTTTGGTTGTATTATCTGCCGCTTAATTATCAATTGAACTAGAAATTCAACGGATGAGAATACGTGTTTTCAAGTTTGAATAAGAAAATTTTGTTCCTGTAAAAACTAGAATATTAACGGGTTGTTAAATATAATGATTTGCAAAGCTGAAATCGTGGAAATAGAATTGAAATAGATAATGAAATTTGATTTCTTCAGAGGTTTGAATATGGTTCAACGATTTTAATATGGCAGTAATTTCTGAGGCAAGAATGGAGGCTTTGTTCGGTAACTAATTTTGGAATCATGCCAATTGGTAAAGTGCAGTGCTAACCTTGTCTCCATCTTTCTAACAGTCTACGTATGACTGGAGAGTGTCATAAAAATAATGAGACACCATTCTATCTCGCTTGAAGAGTGATGAGATCCTTTATTTGTGTCAGTTCCTATTTTATATGTATCGTTATCGTGACATTCACTGCGTGGTCAATACCTTACGGAAATACAAATATGCGGATTGCTGTTGTATCTTACATGAACTGAGAGTGCATGATATAACCCGAAACGATGCATCCATCTGCAGCAAGAAAAATACATCAGAATTTATGTACTTCTTATGTCTCGTGACTGTGCAAGGAATACTGACCAAGAAACCGTGTAAACTAAACCAAATTGTCATGTAATTACTGACAGAAATATATTATTAAATGGACAAAAGCCATATATCAAAGGAACAAACGCACAACACAATAAAAGAAAATTGTAAAATAATATATGCCACAAGGTAACTGTTTTCTGACTGGTTTTAAAATCATAAAGCACACCCGTTGAATACAAATGAATTATGATACCATTTAAAGTATAAAATATGCCCGTCTGACTATAAGACTTGAAGCATTTTCCTTGTGAAGAACATGACCTATTGTAACCACAAACACGGATATTAAAGATAAAATCATTTAAATGAACATTTCTTGTTTGGATAATAGGTTCCAGAAATTGTCTTATTCAAACTAATAGGATGCAGAAATTGTCGTATTCAATTCTATTGAGGATATTGTACTGTTGTGATCACGTCAACTTCACACATCATATGTAGGTATGATTTCTTCAGGTCTCGAGAGCGGAGACTCCTCACTGAAACCCCAATACCAATGAAGTGGTGTAGTCAACTCCATCTCCATTCCGAATAAAAACTATATTTTCTCAGTAGATATAACAATATTGCTGATATCGCAATATCTGTCTTATTTGCAAAATATGATATGTCTAATTTAGCCACATCATTATAGAGGACGTATCTTTGTCTTTGAAAGTTTTCAACATAATAACGAAAGTCTTTAAAGACCTGTTGAATATTGTTAGTACTTTGCCAATCTTGTCCGTATTTCTAATATAAATTCCTTTCTAATTCTCGTCAGAATCAAAGCAAACATTGACTGTAATAGGTGTATTACACTAGTTTCATTTACTCCGAGAATGCAATCTCGGATTGCATCATATGATCCAGAAATAGAATGTTCAGAATACAAGTACCCCGAGGTTGGAGATAGTAATATCTCAATTTAATGGCGGGTATGAGTCCTGCAGGATTTGAACTAATGGACCTTTGGTAATGATTAAACCCGCGATCAAAAATTATTAAAGTGCAAAACACCAGCAACTAGACTGGCGTGTTGTTTGTGTCGTTGCCCGTTGTCAATCCGTACCTTGCGGGCACCTCCAGACAGATCTATATAGCTGTACAGACTGAAAATGTGTGGACTGTGAGAAGGGACAATATTTCAAAAGGAGAGGTTTTGTATAAGTACATATCCATACAGTTGTAAAATAGAAGTGCAATGCCCCAACCCCGACATCTTACATCAAATCTTTATTGATTTTCTTTAGGGTATCGGTTCAGAAAAAAAAAACTTATTTATTCTAGGCGTTGTGCTTGGGGTTTTTTTTACCCAATTTTACCTCTTGGCTATGCTTTTCAGTACATACTTAAACCGTATATGTTGAAAAGAGTGAAAACAAATGCATAATAATAAGATATGCAAAGTGAGGCTTGAGCATAAAGTCCTTATATTAGAACATTCACAGCAGAAAATTAATATAAATTATAGCATAATTTTAAAAAATAGACCTAAGAATTAATCTATTGCAAAACCATTTTGTTTCTTCTTTCATCTATCTATAACCATACTTAATTTTATGGCAATAATGATTTTAAAAAAAAAACATTTTTAACACAGAATTGTATTTAATATGCTATCAATTTCAAAAGTATTCTGCTTATATACTAAGCACTGTAAGTACACATTTGACGACTAAACACTATGAGCACACATTTGACGACCTAGCACCATAAGTACACATTTGACGACCAAGCACCATGAGTACACATTTGATGATTAAGCGCTATCAGTACACATTTTGACGACTAAGCACTATGAGCACACATTTGACGACCAAGCACCATCAGTACACATTTGACGGCTAAGTACTATGAGCACACATTTGAAGACTAAGTACTATGAGCAAGCATTTGAGACCAAGCACCATGAGTACACATTTGAGGACCAAGCATTCTGAGCACACATTTTACGACTGAGTACTATGAACACACATTTGGTGACTAAGCACCATGAGTACACATTTCGTGATTAAGCACCATGAGCACAGATTTAACGACTAAGCACCATGAATACATATCTGACGATTACGTACCATAAGCATACAGATGACGACTAATTACCATGAGCATATATTTGACGACTGAGCACGATGAGCACACATTTGCCTGCTAAGCAAAGTGAAGACACATTTGATAAATAAATAATCTTTTTGGTAGAAAAATACCTCAATTACAATATACTTACGGTCATAATTGCACTCATCTGTAACCAAAAACTTTCAAAAAGTAGGCCAATACCGTAAATAAGGATTGAAATTAGATTGAAATTAGACCAAAACATTTAGAATAAGAAATAAAAACTTGTTACAAACAAATATATTTCCACTGATTTTTAAAAAGCAACAAGATTTCCTTTCCTTTGTTAATAACATTCCACGGATTGCTGGAGATGAAATGAAAATGTGCCTGTCTTATGGACACAAAGTAAAGTTTAACATTAAACGTGGAAGACTTGAACAGTGATGAGATCTTTCGTTTGTGTCAGTTCCTATTTTATTCATTTTGTTATATTTAAATTCTGTACGTTCTGAACACTTGAAGGAAGTAGTTGATCGGGTGACTTTCGAAACTTTGCTACGGAAGCAAATATAAGAACACTGCGGATTGCTAATTTGCCTCGTGTGCACTGATAATGCATGCTGGAAAGCAAGAAATGTCATGGCTCAATGTAATCAACTATTTAAAGGTGTAAATAAAACACTTCGCAATGAATGCACTTCCGGTCTTTAATATTTGCACAGTACGAGGTAAACTGAACAAAGCTCAGAATTACTCTTCAACAAAAAACATCCGTGAATAGTCATGACTGTACAATTTGAAAAAGATACTCACTCAGAATATAAACAAATGCATGTCGATGTTTATGCCAACAACAACAACTCACTCATAAGAAGGTCAATTCGTTTCAGTCGTTCTTCAGAGGGAAGACATCATAAATCTATTATAAAAATGAAATAGAAATTTCACTCTTTTAGTTTTGTACTGTTGTAAATAATTCACGTTTTATATTAATGGCCCATTTTATAAGACTAGTATTTATATAGTAATAATTCCAACTGTTATGAATCAACCGAATTTTCTGCAATCTGATTGGATATAAACGATCATGTGAGACTGGTCAAGAATTATTATACATCGGTAAATTCTGCGGACTACTTTTGGTTCCACATTTCCAGGCAATTTTATGTGAAGCTTTATCAATACCAGTGTCTTACACCATAATAATAACAACAACAAGCCCCACCAACCATGCTTTATGATTTCCGACCAAAATGTGCAACGCTCTGATTAAAATTGCCCATGAGACATAAAACAATGTAATTGCAGTCATTCCTGCATTTCAACACTCACCTGCCAAAGAAAGCTTATAACAGGCTTTACAAACAATCTTGAGAAATTATTGCATTTTGCCTCAACGTTGCACCGGCCCTTATTAAAGGTCAGGGTCATATGTCGAGCAAGGGATCTCACCAAAAATGGACACGATTTCGCTTTTGAAAGATCGAAATGCGTAGAAAGCAAGAACGACGATTGTTATAGCAACACGTGCCATATGCAAATGTAATGTTAGATAAAAATAATAGCCTAGTTTAAATAGCATCAATCAATGTTTGTATATATTAAGATAATGATCATAACAATATATTACTGGCATGACCCGCTTTGTCATTCTAAACTGTATTACTATATAACGAATCTACGGCTCTTGGCTAGCGAAGATCGGGCTATGTATTCTGTTGCAGGGAAAAGGCTAATGAAAGAGAACTTCGATCTACCTAAAAGTGAATGGTTTGTTGATGAAATTTGCTGATGTGATGAAGAAAGGAAGGAAATTGGAATTATAAAGATTAAATGGTCATAAATGGGTATTTATCGATGTTCAAATTGTTACCTAATCACTCACAAAGTTCACATAAAGTCCTTCGCATTTTATGAGTGATAAGGTGAAATGTAGACATTGATAAATACTCTACCATTATCATTCTATCGTATTTTGGCAACTACTACAATGTCAAAATGAGAAAAATATTAATAGGTATTTATATGTCTGCGGGAAAATTGTGTCATATCGATAAATCGAGCTGGAGTAGGTGAGTGAAGGAACAAAAGCCAACTTTGAAAAAAAAATACATTTATATACAAAACAACAAAAATTCAAATCAACAAAATTACAACTGTTACACGAAAACTTTATGATCCTAACACATACCACAATGGTTCAACATGAAATATCATGCAATATCATTAATAATCAAAATATATCTTTCTTAGAAATAAATATGTGGTTTTCAAGGTGATAAAATACTTTCTTTGTAAAAAAAAGGAGTATTTTACCTAATTTAAGATGATTATTAACCAAACAATAACATTAGATTTTCCTTTCTAGATGAAATTTTAAAAACATTAACTATACAGATAATAGGTTGCTTAAATTATCCTATAAAATGAACATACATATTATACAATGCAGAAAAGTCCTATTCAAATAACAGATTGAAGTAAATATCTTATTCAAATAATAGGTTGAAGTAAAGACCCTATTCAAATAATAGGTTGAAGTAAAGGCCCTATTAAAATAATAGGTTGAAGTAAAAGCCCTCTTCAAATAATAGGTTGAAGTAAAAGCCCTGTTCAAATAATAGCTTGAAGTAAAAGCCCTATTCAAATAATAGCTTGAAGTAAAGACCCTATTCAAATGATAGGGTGAAGTAAAAGCCCTATTCAAATAATAGGTTGAAGTAAAGACCCTATTCAAATAATAGGTTGAAGTAAAGACCCTATGCAAATAATAGGTTGAAGTAAAGGCCCTATTCAAATAATAGGTTGAAGTAACGGCCCTATTCAAATAATAGTTTGAAGTAACGGCCCAATTCAAATAATAGGTTGAAGTATAGGCCCTATTCAAATAATAGATTGAAGTATAGGCCCCATTCAAATATTAGCTTGAAGCATAGGCCCTATTCAAATAAATGGACGCAGAAATCGTCGTTTCCACAAACGTAGGTTGCAGACACTTTTCTTTGTATGACGTCACACTGACATCCCTCCCTGTGTGGAAACGATTTCTTCCAGTCTCTAAGCAGCTAAAATTTCATTGATGCCTCAATTACAAGCAGACGAAAGTATATCCCTCAGTTAATGAGGTACGATAATCCAAACACAACGACGATGAAATGGGAAAATATGGCCTTGATCCCGCTTGATTCCGTAGTACTGTTACCATTCCAGTTCGGCTCTTGAGCTGGACATAGGATGTGTTCATAAACGAGACGTCATCAACAAGGCAAATGGAATGCTTTGCGTTAACACTAAACAACAATCTTTTTATATCTTCATTAGCTAAAACTATGAATGGGATACTCATTGTAAGTTTTAAATGACAAGTGAACTGTATGCACAGATGCTTTATTAAAAAAGATGCCAATCAAATACAGCGAGTACGGCTGAACGAGTTAATATTGTCAATGGGAATCAAGACAAATATAATAGTTAAATCTTTCAGCGTAGTACAAATAAAGTAATACAGTATTCATTTTATATATATATGATTGCATAATAAAACAATCAATACACTAAACTCGCATAATTCTGTAAACTATGGATACGCGGAATTCTTTCATTTTAGGGATCCCGTGTATCCGATTGGTCTAAGGCGCTCGCCTTTAGTAGATTACTGACATCGCACTTCTGTCTGCGTGGGTTTGAATCTCGACTCAGCAAATGTGGGTATGTGAGGAAGCTTGTCAGTAGCTTCCCGTGTGTCGGAGGTTCTTCCATGGATTTACTCTGGGTTCCTCTTCCACTAAATATACTGGTCGCAGCGTGAAGCCTATCATACGCTGAAAAATGGCGGTAAACCCATAACAACCAGCTTTATTTTTAATAACTTTTGTAACAAATGTGGTTTTCAAATAATTATAAATCATAAACTTGACTAGTTTATATGATATTTCAGAACATTTCTATTGAACAAGGAAAGCGTTGCTCAAGGGTGTGTCGATAATTAGTAATACGTGTCGATAATTAGTAATACCTGCCATAAGCATCTATTTATTCATAACTGTAACACAAAAATATAAATGATAATGGACATATGTAATGCCGACTAATGGCAATTTGTGCCAATTCAAGTAAAGTTACAAAGAACATAATTTTAATTTCTTCCCAAAAGCCAAAAGCACTTCGTTATAATTATTCCTTGAAAATTTGATTATGGCGTCGATACAAGAACACTAAACCTTGTTTATTTTCACCCTGATATAATAGAATTTATTTTGCGATAAAATGCAGTTATTGGCTGTGCATGTTTGGATCTGAATTTTTGTTTGTCATATTTTGCCGTGCATGGGTTTATTTGCCAATGTTTCCGTCGATATCGAAGAAAAGTTTATCGATCATGTAGGTACCTTCAGCGTATTGAAGATGTGCTCATCAAATGCCTATAGGTACCTTCAGCGTATTGAAGATGCACTCACTGACCATAATGAAATGGTCCACATACTCTGAACGGCATCGGGTAAAAATATATTGAAACGGACTTATCCAGCATCACTTTTACTTAAAATGAAGTTATTTTGTGCAGAGATCGCAGTGTATTTTGGGCCCAAACTTGAGTAATTGTAGACACAGATCATTTACGTATACTGACCGACATGCCACGATTGTAGGTAGGGTTCTATTTAACGAAATTATTCATAACCTTTTCATCATATTTGTCTTCATCCAGTTCTTGTTCGGATTCTTCATATGGTGCTGTTATTTGCAATTGTTTCCATCATTACCTGATTGCTGTTGTTTCCATTATTACAGTTTTTTCCGTCATTACTGTTACTTTAGACTACATTTTATTTTCTTTAGTTCTAATATCGGGTTAAGGGTACATATAACAATCTGGTCGGGATATGTCGACAATGCTTGAAGTTGAAATAATTAAATGGTATTGATTGATGATTCAAGATGACTGACGCGAATAATTGAGGCTGGGGTTATTACAAACAAATCTACCTGCTCTCAGCAAGAACTCAAGCCATCCACGATAAAAAAAAATTTCCCTCCTGCAATGTACAGATATCAAGTTCTTGCCGGTGCACATTTATTCGTGTATTCTCGAAAGACAAATATAGTTCGCATGTTTACATAGAATAAAGAAAGTTTGTGAATTAAATCCTTGCCGATTTAGTTAGAATTTTGCGCTGCGCTTTTATTGGTTACTTCTATAATGCCAGTTAAAATACGTCCGGTTATCATTTTAATGGAACGTTTTGGCGTTCTAATTGTTGGGAAAATTTGTCCGTCAGACACAAACGATACAAGCTTAATTCTCAATAAAATACCAACTTAGATTGAGGATGAGCTGGTTTTAGTTTATCTGTAAATATGACCAGGAGTGTTTAATTTCTATTTGCCAGGAGTGTTTAGTTTCTATTTGCCAGGAGTGTTTAGTTTCTATTTTCCAGGAGTGTTAAATTTCTAATTTGTCGTAGAGTATTTAATTTCTATTTGTCAGGAGTGTTTAATTTTTATTTGCCAGGAGTGTTTAGTTTCAGTTTACCAGGAGTGTTGAATTTCTAATTTGTCCTGGAGTGTGCAATTTCTATTTTCTATTAGTGTTTAATTTCTAATTTTTTCCAGGAGTGTGCAGTTTCTATTTTCTATTAGTGTTGAATTTCTAATTTTTCCGGGAGTGTTCAATATCTATTTGCCAGGAGTGTATAATTTCTAATTTGCCCGGGATTATGTAGGTATTAGTCGGTATCCTATATTTCAAAAGAGCAATCAATATATTCGCAGGATTGAAGTCATCATCATTCATTATTGAAGATTGTACGCTTTCCTCACAAGAAACAGTGTATGCCTATTATAAAATATGCACCCTGTACTGTTTTGCAATAAGACCACGAAGGTCTACACTAAATTAATTTTTAAGTATTCCTTTAAGAGAAAAGGACGATGACTAGCTTTCGTCGTAGTATGAGTTTTATTATTCCTTTAGTGTACTAAGAGGAAACTAACAAAATATATTATATTATGTATCGCTCTCAAATTTCGCTACTTCTGGAGAAAGTATCTTACACATCTAGCACAAGTTACACAACAGATAAAATACAACCGTTTAGCCCCAATTTAAATTAGTGATTCGATATTTTGAACCATTCTCCCACTTGTCGTGAAGTAGCTTTGATTACACTAAAATCTTGAGCTCTACGAAGAAGAATAATTGCTTTTAACGGAAAGCATGATTGCTGCCTACACAAAATATAAATGTTTATTTCCTTCCTTCTTTTGGCTTTTACGTACGATCACAGAGCAATATGTGTAATTCAGCCTGTTCCTGAATCTATAATAAGA
>JAECUM010016240.1:0-65270 GCA_016617855.1 Megalonaias nervosa
CACACACACACACACACACACACACACACACACACACACACACACACACACACACACACACACACACACACACACACACACACACACACACTTTGTGATTCACAGTATCCTGTAAATGTTACCTTCTACTATCATCTCATACACAGTCCAAGACCCTGAACCTCATTGCCTAATAAAGTCAAGAAATCCTGCATTATCTAGTCGTTGTAAATCATCATCTAATCATTGTGAATATCATCCTATTCCATTTCTTTGGCTTCACTGTCATTTGCATGTGCTTATTTATATACTTGGGCTTTGTAAGTAACATTTTGATCATACAGTCTGTGAAATCTATTAAAGGCTGCAACATAACTTGTGTCACTTGTGTGGCAAGGTCACAAGGAGCTCGTATAACCACCCAATGTTACTTGGCTATGAGCAAGTACCTACTCATGGCTTGATCAAAGGATTGTCATGTGGAAAAACAAAGAGAACACTGCCTTTACAAGCCAAGGGATTATGGTCAGACAGGCAAAGGAAGTTGTAGAACTCTACTGGGCATTGAACAAGTATTAAATTTTTCGGATTGTCAGTTGTCAAAGTGAGTTCTGCCATTACAAGCCAAGGGCTTATCAGCCGACATGCACTGGCAGAAAACTTTGGAAATATCAATTGGGAATTAAATCTAACTTATAGAAAGGAATATATAGATTAAATCAAAACTTATGTTGTATCAGACAGTGTTTATACAGCAAAACACAAATATCAGTACAAATACAGGTTGTTTGGAATTGGGTGAAAATGGAAACAATATAATTGCTAGTAAACACCATCATAAACAACATTGAGGATACTTCACTTTTTGATGTGTAGTATTTAATTTACTGGTAATATTTTTAAAATTATTAAAATCCAAATAACTGTAGATACATGTGTTGTGTATCTAATACCATCATGAAATGGATAAACACAGTGCATACCATATATACATTTGTTAATGGCAAAAGTGGCATGGAAACTTAAAAACTACATCAAGTTTCAGCATTACCCCAAGATTTACATATTTTTTTTACATCTCACTTACAAGACAACCCCAACTCTACCTGAATAGTATTTTCAGTAAAAAAAAAGGTTGACTTTTGAGTATATATGGTAAGATATAAACATAAAACATGTTCACAAATGCAAACTTTGCAGTTATTCATTATTGCAAACATG
Source organism: Megalonaias nervosa (assembly GCA_016617855.1). NCBI lineage: Eukaryota > Metazoa > Mollusca > Bivalvia > Unionida > Unionidae > Megalonaias > Megalonaias nervosa. The sequence continues at coordinate 1,201 of JAECUM010016240.1, forward strand.
TCCATGGGTTGATCTCGGCATTTGTCCATCAGTAGGTTCCTCTGTCTACACTATGATGTTTACAAGGTTAAGTACATGTTAGTGAAGTTTGTTAGAGCCAGGATGCAACCATGAGAAGGTGGAGGGAGTCAGTGGAGGAGAAAAATTTGCATTTTGTAGATGATATTGACTTTTGCTTGTAACCTGATTTCTGTATACATCAGTTGAGGGAAGAAGATCTTATTCAATACTGTATGCTTAGGATTGGTGGATGACCATAAACATTTCAGTCTAGGATGAGCTGGGCAAAGGTGCTGCAGCATAAACAGAATTGAAACAAAAGTGCAGTGCTGATATTTGCAGTGCCTTTCATCTCAAGCTTGATCTAAAATAAGTAATATTAAATAGGAAACAAAGGATATTTTCATTCATCAGCTTGTCATTTACTTTTAATCCATTTATATAAAAAAGTTAAATCAAGTTATCAGAAAAATGCAATTTTATCATTGATTAGGAAGTACTTTGTATAATATTACCCATAGTATCACCTAGATATAGTACGTGATATAGGTCTTGATACTAAATGTGTTTGCAAAGAATTTAGTACCACATATACTTGCCTATATGTTGGGTCAAATTGCAAACAACGCAGATCCTGATCTGCCATAGCATAATGCACCTGCAGACCAGGGTCTATGTTGTTTTGTTCTACTGATTACTCCTAACAAACTGCACAGACCCAGATCTGCTGGTGTATTATGCAACGGCAGATCTGGGTCTGTACAGTTTGCAGTTGGATTTTTCTCATAAGCAAATATAGATGGTAAAGCAGAAAACACACTTGCTGTATAAATGAAAATAATTTACAGGAAAATGTATATATTTTATTTTTATATTTCTTGGTGAATTACAGAAGATTGTGAATTATCAGTCACAGAAACACTGTCTTTGCTGGGAGTGATCTGTCAGGAACGTCTTGAAACATGAGAGAGGCATTATATGCATGTCTTCAGCATCAGTGCTCTGACTTTGTTGCACAATGTCACAGCATTTACACTTTGATGTTTCATCCATTGTCATGTTAGGGTTTATTCATACTATACTTTTACTGTTATGGTTGGCTGTGTATACATTTGTTAAACAAGGAAACAATTAAAACTTTTTTCTCAAGGTGCAAATGAACTTTTTTCACAAGATGTATAATCAGTAGAATATAATGTCAGTACAAATTCCCTGCTCATAGTCATGACTACAGTTATAGACACTTATGAATTATTCAGCACAATCACAGTGGTTATTATCTTGTATGTATATATGTATGTATATCATGGTTCATATGGCCTTGATAAATCTTTGAATTTGAGTGGTTGCCTTGGAAACTTGTTGAATTTTGAGGAAGTTGTTTTTATCTTTTAAAAGTCCTTGGATTTGTTGGAAAAACTCTTTTTAATTTTTCCATAAACTTCTTGAGTTTATCTGATTGAATAATGTTACAAGTAATATATCACTTTTTAAATTCAGAATCTGTGTTGTGGACTTATTTTCTGAGACAAATAAATAGTGGGATAAAATTGGGTGCATCAAAATGATACATGACACAGTAAGTTAACAGATGGAGTGATGTCCCATTACTGTGATGGCATGATAATTAATTGGGTATGTTTTTTCTTCTACTTTTGTACCTATTTATGCAGTGATAAATAATGTAACATGTGGAAAACTACATATTTGGTAAGAATAAATGCTTGAAAATTTTTGGAAATCATTGAGAGCTCCTTGAAAAGTGGAAAAACAGCTTGCTGCATCTGTATGAACCATATATATATGTATACTGTTTAAGTGAATTTCATTCAATATCTTTGTAGGCTAAAAGATTACTAAAGAAAGAATTACTAGAGTCATTGGACAACAAACTGGATGATATGTTCACTACAAGTGAGGTAAGTAACTGCATTCAAAACAGATGCATGAAGTTGAACTAATATCTTGTTTTACATTTGAGCCAGATGGAAAAGAATTATATTTTTTTTCCATAACTTAATACTGAAGTTTAAGCATAGATGAAGGGAAATTTATTGAGAAATATTCTTATTCCTGTTCTTTTCATGAAAAGCAGGGTAAGAGGTATATACATTTCCATTCATCTGTCTGCCACACTTTCATTTCGACTATTAACCTCTAAGCTATTTGGGATGATGGAATGAAATTTAATATACTTGAATGTCATTATCATTCACTCTTTAATTTTAGTCATTTGAGGAATGAAACTAAGTATATTTAGACACTGTTGTAACTGCCTATGTCACCCTAAATTTTACAAATCCCAATATTTTGATCATTATAGCTGGCCAGGTTACAAAAGTCGTCCTGTGACAGCTCAACCAATATTATCATTAGAAGGTGGGTCTTGTAACACTATCTTCATTGCGATGGTCATGGATCAGTATTTTCAGTTTTCCATCACACTTATCATTTTACTGTATAACCATAAAGCTGTCACAAATTAAAGGTTGAAAGTTGGTATAATTATATATCATTAGAAAGTATTTTCAAGGTCAAGGCCACAGTTTGTATTTTATGGTTGCTTTCTTTTATTATTATATCTAAAAAACTGTTTGAGGTTTTGGTATAAATGATGGTACACTTATGTTCATGCATCACAGTCAAGATTTATTTAAAATTTAAGGTCACTGTTCAGTACCATCCCCATTTCTGCAAATTTAATTGAATGACCTGTTTTTGATAGGACCATACAATATGATTACTACCCATATCTCTCCAGTAACTCAATAGGTGTGTCATAAGTGCCAGTCAGATTTCATCATTATATGCTTTTGATGACCTCACCCTGGCAGAAGTGAGCAAAATTGACTGAGTTCATTTGTCTTATTTTCATGATTATTTTCTATAAATTATTTCCTCCAAAGTTATGTTGATGTAAGCATTGACTGTCTATGTAAAATACTGCCTCACTGCATCATGTCCTGACATTTGTTGAAATTTTTCAACAATTTTGTGAATATATTGTGATAATGCATATCCTTCCATCTATCAATGCATGCATGCATGCATTCATCTGTAACTGTTGTGTGTGTGTGTGTGTGTGTGTGTGTGTGTGTGTGTGTGTGTGTGTGTGTGTGTGTGGTCAAAACACCATTCAGACCAATTCAGGGAGAGTGATCAGATGTGGTGCCATGTTTTGTTTTTAATAAAGACGTTATTTTGAGGAGTAAGATCAAAGTTAATATGGTCTGTTCCTTGGGACCATAATGTAATCAACATGAATTGAGGAAGACGGAATGTTTCAGATCATAGTAGATGACAACAAAAATTCCAGGAGGGTTAGGGTGGGCATGCAGAGCAGGGGTGTACAAATAAAAAATGGGGATATTTGTGATGTTTTTCTTCTCAAGTTATTTATTTATATTTGTTGTCTGTATTCACATTTGCTTCTATAATGGTATCTGATTTATTTCAATATTGGAATATACATTAATGTTTTACTTTAGACTTGAGAAAACCTAGTCATGGCTGAACTGGTTTTCTCTTTTTCTCTCCTTCCTTTTTGGCCACTTTGTTTGATTTCAAATTATTCTTTTTTATTTATATATATAGTAGACTCTCAAAAATATCTGAATATTCTAACTATAAAAGATATAGGCTTATCTTAAGGAAACTGAATTTATCAATGCAAAAGGGTCAGATGTATAGCAAATTTATTTGAAATATTTGCTTTAATTTCCATAGTGGATAGAGCATGTAAATTATTAGGTTGATATGCATTATGTCACCATCTAAAGTGTTCAAGATGATAGTAAAAGTTGTGTAGAAGAAGACAGTATATTCTGAATTGTATAGTTGCTGTCAGAAAAGAGATGAAAAATTTGCTTTGCACAATAATTATTTTGCTAAATTTTATATACATTATTGTATTTTCTGCAATTGATTAGTGCATTTAATTAGGGGTATAAAAGATTTATATGTACGATTGTTTTCTTTGATAAAATGCTGGATTTCTTTCCATTTAGTTATATTACCAGTCTTTGTTCAAGATGAGATGTTGGACATTCACAGATACCATTTGTCTTGAAATATAAACTTCTTTAGTCCTAGTAACGACTAGTTTTCTCAGGTTCCACTATATTTCTAAATGAAACAGAGAAAGAATGAATGGAGAGAAAGATAAGAAAGAAGAGAGCGAAAGAAGGTAATAAATTCTAAATTCAGATATGTTACTTGATTGGAAGAATTAGTAATAAATGACTGAACAATAATAATAATAATTATTATTATTATTATTATTATTATTATTATTATTATTATGTTACAGAATGGACATATGGTCAGGTTTGCATACAAGACATTTAGTGAAACTGTAACTCTTGTGATTGTCACCTTGCTGAGGGATGTGCTGGAGCAGGCAAAAGGTGGGTCAGTGGCTTCCTGATGCTGATAGAATCTATACCCTGGATACTTTGGTTCATTTCATTTATGAAATGACACATAATTAATATTCTGATAGATGTGTTACATCATTGCTACTATATTGTACTTAGAAATATATTGTTGTCCAGAAAGAGATAAGTATATTTGCAGTATAAACATCATATTATTATTTTAGAATGTAATCTTTACTCCAATAAAGCCATTAGAGCAATAGAGGTTTATATAATCACTTGCCATTGCATGTTTTATATGACAGTTAGTAGGCAAAAGATGTAATTGGAAGTGGTTACATGCAAGGAAACATCACTTTTCTACTCGCCTACTCTACCATGGAAAGGAAGACAAGCAAATTTAAGTAATTTTCATTTCTAAACTTTGATGACTACATTCTTTTTATGTATAACAATATAGACAAGCTTGAGGTAGCTTGAGCATTACAGTACTAAATGTAGTGGATTCACGCCTATAAAACCGCTACAGAATCATTCACACGTGTAGAACCAACAGAAGAACAATTTGATTTACTTTTCTTGTTTCTGCATATTCTCAAAGCTTTTCCATATACAGAAAAAATATATTCAATTTTCATTAATTCTGACCCATGTTTGTGTCTTCTGACAGCATAGTGTCTTGTTATATATCCACATATTTAGATGTGCCCAGCAGATTCATGAAGGAGGTAGAAGTGTTTGTAAAATCTTTGTACATGGTTGGACAGCAGGAATTGGACAGGCGTCGACACTCCCAATACCACCAGCATAGCAGGGACTCCTACACTGCTGGGGATAAAAAATGGGACGTGAACCCATATGAGTTGATGGTATGCAGTAGTGCTGCATGTGTAGACCTATTGTTTTGGGCAGTCAGAGAAGAGTCAGGTATAACTCATCTTATCCTGTCTCATAATAACCACCTTCCAATCTCACCTTACTGCAGTTTTTGTATGGTTGAAAAGCAGACCTGCCAACTCTTACGATTTTGCCGTAAGTCTTACGATAATTACCCTTAAAATACCGATTTACGGCATACAAGCAAAAACTACGGCAAAATGATCGTTGCCGAAAAATCCGGATAATTGATTCATCTGTGTTTTGTTTGGATCCGGGTTTCATATTAGAATTAGTGAAATTAGGTAGGGAACCAGACTAACTTTACAGCAGCACCCCAGATGCTTTAAACTGCACATATTTGTTCATGTGAAGCATCTGCATGATCAAACTGGTGATTATAGAATTTTTTTAAAAATGGTGTCTCAATTGAGATGCATGTTTAAGATGAAAGGGAAAATAAGCCTCTAGAAAAGTATTAATAATCAACACAGAAGAATAAAAAGGAATATTCAGATTCTTGTGAATAAAGATGGAAAGGACACAATTAAATTTATTGGACATCACATGCCAATTTGAGTACTTCTCGTGGCGGGAGATATGATTGCCGTTGTCATATGAAATGGGAAAAGAATTTCCAAGAATTACGTCAAGTTGAGAAATAGAACTTTGGAACTAAAGTTTGTGCAACTGAACTAGTGGTAAATAAGGTCTAGACGTACTTTACAAACTTTTAAGTTGTACATAATGTTATCGTCGCTGCATCAAACTTTTAATTATTTTCCAGCTTTACAATAGCAGTTATTGATATTTTGTTACACCTTACTGAAAACTGGTCAATCTTACAGAAAAAAATCAGCTGCCTTACTGAGATGGACTCGTCGAGGTTGGCAGGTCTGGAAAAGATCAGTAAATTTTCACAGCTTTCATGCAATTCCACAAAATTCCTTCTGTTGTTTTTATTATATCTTGTCAAATATAAATTTTGCTTTCCCAGCATAAAGTTTAACTTGGCTGTGCTGCTGGATGAGGAACTTTTCCCGTCACACCTAAGCCATTATCAATGTTTTGGGTGCTTATCTTTCTAGTTTTTTGTTGATGGAATCTACATGTAAGTATATCTGAGTATTTTGGACGCTGCAGAACTATTTTTATTAAGCTTCATAATGCAAATCTCAAGGTTTATGGAAAAGATAAAGCTTTATTTGTTTTCTTTTTGCTAATTTGAAAATTTTGCTGTACTGCATGGCATCGGATATAAACTTTTTACTATCTTGCATGGCATCGGAGTGTCACATGAGCCTTTTACTCTATTTCAGGTTACCAGATATGAGCTTTGTACTCTTTTGCTTGATACCAGATATGAGCCTTTTATTCCACTGCTTGACACCAGATATGAACCTTTTACTCATTTGCTTGACACCAGATATGAGCCTTTTACTTTATTTCATGATACCAGATATGAGCCTTTTACTCTATTTCATGATACCAGATATGAGCCTTTTACTCTATTTCATGATACCAGATATGAGCCATTTACCCTATTTAATAATACCAGATATGAGCCTTTTACTCTATTTCATGATACCAGATATAAGCCATTTACTCTATTTCATGATACCAGATATGAGCCTTGTACTCTGTTTCATGATACCACATATGAGCCTTTTACTCCACTGCATGACACCAGATATGAGCCTTTTACTCATTTGCTTGACACCAGATATGAACCTTTTACTCATTTGCTTGACACCAGATATGAGCCTTTTACTTTATTTCATGATACCAGATATGAGCCTTTTACTCTATTTCATGATACCAGATATGAGCCTTTTACTCTATTTCATGATACCAGATATGAGCCATTTACCCTATTTAATAATACCAGATATGAGCCTTTTACTCTATTTCATGATACCAGATATAAGCCATTTACTCTATTTCATGATACCAGATATGAGCCTTGTACTCTGTTTCATGATACCACATATGAGCCTTTTACTCCACTGCATGACACCAGATATGAGCCTTTTACTCTATTTCATGATACCAGATATAAGCCATTTACTCTATTTCATGATACCAGATATGAGCCTTGTACTCTATTTCATGATACCACATATGAGCCTTTTACTCCACTGCATGACACCAGATATGAGCCTTTTACTCTATTGCACAACTACAAGATATTATGGAGAGAGAAAGAGATGGAGTCATGGAGAGACAAGTTATATCAGGATGTGAAAAGTAATAATAAATTTTGGCATTGAAAAGAAAATACTGCTGTTGAGATGTATGACTTCCTCATAGATTTTTGAAACTTGTGAATATGACCTGTGGGAGCAGAAGATTATTGCAAAATGTGGAATATATGATCAGGATGAATATATGTCCATGAATCCATACAAGTTTAGAATCTGAGACTGAAAATATGCTTCAAGGTTTGTAACTGAATAGGTATGTGGCTGTTGGAAAACAGAATGTTGCAATACATCGATACATTTTCTTAGCAGTAAGCTGTATTTTGTTATGGCCATTGTATCCAGATATTCATAATTTGATACAAGAGTAAAATTGTGTTTCAGTAGTTTATGAAGCACATATTCCAGATATATGTGAATCTCCAGAACTGTCAAGTCATTCATATTGATAGGACACAAGTTAATAGTCACATGTTACAAAGATCTGGGACCATTTTAGTGTCTCATAAAATTTCAAGAGCATGATAGTACCCTGTCTGGAATCCATTGAATCAGATTTGTTGAAATGTAAGCCTGTCTTAAAATTGACCATCAGTTATCATAAGTCTTGACTTAACTCTGGGACTTGCATTATGAAGTTAGAACCAGGACCAGAAAATGCAAGACATTAGTGAATACCAATCACAGTATCTGAGATAACACTCATGAAAATTCATGATTGTGTAAAAGTAGACAGAATACTTTAAGTTTGAAAGAATATTTGTTCCTACACTTTAATGGAGGATATAGTGTTACCCTCAATCTATCCATCCATCTGTTCATTACCACGTACCTTCCTAAACTGCACTGTGACAATTTATGAACATTTTTTTTGTTATGTTGACTTTTGGGTAACCATCTGCAAGAATGGTACTCATCTTGGCTCCTGCTGCACGAGTCCTGGGAGGAGGTAAAATGTCAGACAAACAAAAATTTCAATTTCCTCGACATTTTCAGATATTTTATGACAACACTGTGTGTATGCAATTATGGCAGGAAGGCATGATATATCTGGTGGATTTTTTGTTAGGAAGTCAGTATCACTGTCTTAGGGTGGGGTTGTATGGTGGAGGGGTGAGTACCAAGAGAAAGGATTGAATAGGTAATAAAAGGTATAGTGATTTGTGATGGTGAGCCATTGCAGTTGCTCTAGTTTTTGTTGTTGCATTACAGAAGCCGAGAATCTGTGCCTGAAACTCACAGAAAAAATTAGCATGAACACAGAGAAGAAACTGCTGCTTTCCCACACACCATTGTTGATAGTGGCTTTGGAGGTACATCTAAATATGACTCTTGTTTACATTTGCTGCATTACAATGCTTCTTCAGTTCATACACTAAAGAGAACAGCCAGCTGAATCACATGGGGTCATAATGAATTTTCCTCGGAATTTAAGTAATTGACTAGAATAAATTCCAGTCAGTATTGCATGAAATTAAAGTCCTTTTAATTACAATACATGATATCTATTAACTGGTGAAATATAATTTCCATATGAACTACCAAATTGGAGACGGATCTAGAACACAGTTCCAATTAGTTACTCCCACAATTTCAAGAATATATGTATTGCTACAGTGACTTTCATGAATTATTTATTATAACTTTGTTTTAGTTTGGAAACAATCTGTAATCATTAAAATTAACTGATCAAGCTTCACTGATCATCTTTCACTGATATTACGCTTTTAATCATTTTCTGTAAATAGTATTTCTGCCTCATTTCTTGTTAAATAAAACAAGTGTTTGTACATTCTTATCTGATTGTTATTACAGTCTTTAGGGAAATTGGCAGTAAAGTTCCCAAATCTGGCTTCCAGCATGGTGAGTTCCTTGAGAGACTTCTTAGTTAGCCCTTCCCCCATTCTCAGCAAGCTGAACAAGTACGCAACTAGTGAGGGAAATATTCAAATTACTGTAACAGATGAGAGTAGCAGAGATAGTGAGAAGAAACCAAAACACTCAGACAAACTTATGAGAGCACTGGAAAATCTTAGAGACTGCGCGATCATGAACATCTGCAGGTGAGTGTGAACATCTGTAGGTAAAATGGCTACTGTGGAACTACATTGTGTCAATTAACTAGGTGTGTCTTTAACCAAAGTAGTTGTTTTAACATCCAAAAATGTGAAATATATATATATATATATATATATATATTTAATTTTTGTTGTTTTTGTTTTTCATATTAATGCAATTTAGATTGTTAGATGTCCAATTGTCATTATCTGAAATCTGGATCATTATGAGAAAATGAAGAAAATCTCAAAATGTAACAGAAAAAACAAGAAATTGCTTAACATTTCAACCCTTCCAATATGAACATCATCTTAAGTCATAAACTGAACTTCATTTTTTTAACAGCCGATGTGCACATGCATATCGGTTTTATGAATGAAGCATGTGTAACAACAGTCACTCATTTTCATTATGATTACTGCTAATAACACAAGTTCTTTGATGGGTAGGGTCAGCAGACCCCTATATGTGATTAGCAACTGTTGTTCAGTTGTCAAAGGTTGCATCATGGAAGATTTCACCAGCTGAATAGTTATTTGGCCTGGCTGATAGTGTTTGAACTGTTTCTGGTGTGACATTTTGAAAGGCTTCAGTGAAGACTTGGCATGGGAATGACAGTATTATTTTGACAGCTGTTGATAGCGGGATTGGACAAATTGTTGGAATTGATGATAACAGGTTTATTAAAGAGAATGCTACTCATTTCTGTTTGTAAGGCTATTGCATAGTTATTTACATTTGTTCAGTTGTAACCAGGAAACCACAAGGAAAATGCAGGATAGTACAGAATCAGAAAACGACTACCATTTTCTTACTTTTGGGATTTGACAGTAAAATTCTGGCTCAGTCTTGGGTAGAAAATTGATAGTTATATAATAAAATTACTTATTGTGGTGAATACTATGTTATTTTGTATTCTGTTTTATTGATCCTGGTTTTGAATGAATTGTTATAGATGTTAAAATTTTAATGACTTGTTGCTTGGAAATTTAAGCATACTTACCCGTTCTTCTGTGTAATGAGTATGTCAAATAAATTGGAGCATTCTGTCAAACAGGACTGACTTTTTACTTGCTTTCCATCCCAGGGCAGTCAAGGCAGGGCTGCAAATTGACACTGATTGTATACAGGCTTTCCTAGCTTCAATCTCCAACAGACTCTACAGAGCTGAGATGAGTGACAGGTAAGCCTAGTTACTTTTACCATTGACTATTTATGCCATTCTATTTCAGAAGTCTTTAAGTCAAATAGCTGAAGCATTACATCTGATTTCTTTATTTGCTGCATTTATAACCTCATTCAGTTTTGTGTAAATAAATAAGAAAATGTAAAACTTGGAGAGCATTAATTCCTTGTAGGCATGTTTGTTTGTTTTGAGCTATCTTGTTAGCAAAGTTTACAAAAGAGACCTCGTCAAAAAGATAGTTACGGGGAGAGGGGGCAGGTGCACATGTCTAATATATCTCCATATAGATTGAAATGATTTAATTTTCATTACCCAGAAGCAAATATGGCATGAGTTATAATTAGTGTTGCCATGGAATAAGTCTGATATGACACTAAATGATAACAAAGACACTGTGTGAGGAGTCTTTCCGGTTATACAGTTTACTGTTGAAGGTTTAATTACAATTTTTCATATCTATGTAAAGATAAATATATGGAAATTAATATGCTAAAGGTGGCAAACTATATTTCTCCAAAACTACTTACCTGATTACATTATTATTAAAGTCTTCCATACCTCCCTGCACATACAGGCATACTCATTAATATATTGGTAAGCTTCATTTGATGGGCAACCATCTAGCAGTGGTAAGATGAGGTAATGGTAAGACTTTTTAGCATGTGTGATATACAGAGGACAGATTACATTGTCATTTTTTCTGGATAGCAGAGTTTATTATCTAACATTAATTTGATCATTGTAAGATTTCCTAACATTAAGGTGATCGGAGTAAGTATTTATGGAGAAAAATAATTTGCTAAATCATTTACTTTCAACATTATCAAATAATTTTTGCTCTGCATGAACAAGTGTCTGATTACAAATCAGACTTTGATGCAAGAACAAGAAACATCATGTTGCATTAAAATTGTTTTGTTTCTTTGTTTGCTTTTTGTTTAAGTGTACTTTTAGAACATTTTTTGGCTATAACATGCTGAGGAAAATGGAAACTAAGTGCCTTTTCCAAGGACAAACCAAGGACAACATGGCCTCCATAGGTATTAAATCCCCAATCTATGAATTACAAGTCTGATGCTGTGCTGACTGAGCTACCACGGCATCCCATTTTGGAATGAACATTCATGAAATCATTAGCAATGTTTGTGCGTAGAGTTATTTCCATTAATTCAGTACTAAATTAGGATGTTCATATTCATTATTTGACCATATTAACCCATGTAGAAGACTGGTTAGGTTATCATTTCAGTCCATATTTAAGACTTGTTACATTACATTATCGAATGATATAGAAGATTTGTCTGGTTATCATATTCGCCCATGTATAAGGTTTATTAGTTTATCATATAGATCCATGTGGAAGGTTCTTTAGTTTACCATATAGACCCATGTAGAAGGTTCTTTAGTTTACCATATAGACCCATGTGGAAGGTTCATTGGGTTATCATTTCAACAATCCATGTATAAGATTTGATAGTTTACCATATCAGCTCATGTGTAAGGCTTATTAGTTTACCACTCAGCCTATGTATAAGGCTCACTAGTATACATTACCTATAATGTGCATCTAACAGCAAACCATGTTTGACCCAGATCAGCTGTTTCATAAAGTGCCAGCAATTCAGGGTCTATGCTGTTTGCTAGAAAGCATGAATGGAATGGCTGTTATAGATTTCTATCTACCAGTGCATTATTTGATGTCAGTTTTTAGTCTACACCATTTGCAGTTAGATATTTTTGTTTTACAGTAATAAATACTTTCATTGTGTTTGAAGGCAAGCAAATTTGGTTTAAATATCAAACCCTGCTATCATAAAACTTTACCAGACTCCAATCCTTACATGAAAATATTCTGACCAGTCAGGTGCTGCATCTGCAAAAATTCAACTATTTCCAATTCCATCACAAAACTTGACTAAGCTCCAGATTTTACTCAGAAATATTCTGACCGATCAGAAGGCTGCATTTGTACAATTGTGTAAAGTTTACATGCCAGGAATAACATTTGTACAATTGGGTAAAGTTTCCATGCCAGGAATAACATTTGTACAATTGGGTAAAGTTTCCATGCCAGGAATAACATTTGTACAATTGGGTAAAGTTTCCATGCCAGGAATAACATTTGTTACTTCAAAAATTCTGAGGACAGTTTTACAATGAAGGGGCCAGGTTTCAGAGTAATGGAGTAATGAACCAACCAGTTATGAAGATTCCATCAAAACAAAACATATAAAAGTAGATTGTTATTATATGGTGACATTTTTAAAACTAATGATGAAATTCAAAACCATATCAACTTTCCATCACCTTGTTTACTTTATTTATTAATTTTTTGAGGGGATGACTCAGTTTGGTTATGATGCCCTATATTTTTAAAATCAGTTACTATATAGTTCAGGTAAATTATTATATCTATTTCTTGATGAATCAGCATTTCTCTTGCCTGAGTTGCACACAGATTGGTACATCTTTCACACAGGATGAACAGAGTTTGTCATTTGTATCCATGTAATGTACCAATAATTACAAATCTTCTTTTAGGTAAATTGCTGTCCTACACTATGTTAAATCTTGGTGTCTATCATATATATTAGCTTATAAGTCTAGGCCAACTGCAAACTGCACAGACCCAGATCTGCCATTGCATAATGCACTGGTAGGTCTGGGTCTGTGCAGTTTGTTAGGAGTAAAATGGTAGAACAAACAACATGGACCCTGATCTGCAGGCTGATTATGCCACAACAGATCAGGATTTTTGACTGCAGTAAGTACGTGTGTGATGACACAGAATTTAGACAATTATGAAGCAGTTTTCCATGCATAATCAAGAGTTTGCTGAGTTTGTAAAAAAAATATATTACATGTATTTGATGGTTTCAACATAATTCAAAAATCTGATATTTGAAAATGTTTTAAAAATCTTTTATGTGCAGGATTGTATATTATTTTACTTCATCAGTTTTGAAACTGCTTATTTTTTATATATCTCCTATTTACATCCATGAGCAAAATCTGTTCCAAGAATTAGTTCCAAAAGTATATATGTATCACAGGCATAAATTGTTTGTAAAATTGGGTTTTACCATTATAGTCTTATTGCTTTTGTAAAAATCTGTGTTTGGAAATCTGATGGCTGAGGATATTTGTAGATCAATATTTGTGTATTATCCTGATTCAAAGCATGTGTTATAACTGCATGGCTTTGTTGTCAGTATTTTTCAAGCTTTCATTTATGATTACTGCTGAAATCTTTTACTGTATTCTTTTATTCTGTTATGTGAACCTTATATTGTCAGTCATAAATCTAAATTATTTTAGTGTGATTCGCCCATACATAAACTGTCCGGATAGCATGTGTCTACCATAAGTCTGCATTCGGTAAAGATAGTGTTCGGCATTGCTAGGATAGCATTTCTTCTGTATGAGCCGTTAGTCTGTGGCATTAGAGGACAAAAGCTAGCTATCAAGAGAGGTCCATGTATCTCACCGCAAGTAATACATTCAAACAGTTACATTTACTCGCAGAAGACCTTGTTAGAGAGGGCTACAGTGTGTGGCTAAAATTACTTTATCTTTGTTGAGCCTTCAGCATTGTACTTGTATTAAAAGCTTTTCACCATATTATCTTGATTTTTATTTTTTCTAAAACCAGTTTCTGTTTGTTAATAGATCATGATCATGGATTAAAAATGGACAAATTTCAATGTATGCCAATTCTAGCTGTGTATTTGTCCTCCATTATGAAAATTCCTATTTAAGGACAGGCTGTTCGGTAGAGCTTAGTTATCTTCTCCACTAACACTGAATAGTGCTATACTTACTGAATGCAGCCGTGGTTACCTTTCTAGTTTATGACTACAAGTAAAGCCTTCTGAAACTGTGAATCCAATAGTACACTTTAGCCATATATAAACATACAAAAGGGATGATTGAGTTGCATAAAACTAGTGGGCACACTATCATTTCAATCAGATTTATGTTTTTGGATGCTGTAATTCTTAATGTTATAATTGATTTGTTTGACCAGGACAAAATCAGCTGTGTCCCGATGGAATCAATTACGTATTCTTGTCAAATTTTTGCGTCCGGATGGCTCCAAGATGAAACCGGAAGAAATTGAAAGGCAAATCCCATAGCCTCGTAGTCTAGTCCTGAATGCTGCTTTATTAACATTCTTTTGCTCACAATTATATATCTGCCTTCCAGGGCTTTTGCAGCACAGATGCATAATGATATACTGAACCAGGCTCTTAGTTCAAGCTGCATTTCCTTCAAAAAAGTAATGTTGAATAAAATAGCAATGTAAATTGACATATTCTGTGCAACTCCTGACTACTATTTTTGATAATCTCATCCTTTTAATCCTCCAACATTGCTCATTATAATCCAATTTAATCTGGCCCTCCCAGTCCTCCACATTGCTCATTACAGTTCAATTCAATCTGGCTCTCACAATCCCCCACATTGCTCGTTATAATCCAAATTAATCTCGCCCTCCCAGTCCACTCACATTGCTCATTATGATCCAGTTTAATCTGGCCCTCCCAATCCACCCACATTGTTCATTATAATCCAAGTTAATCTCACCCTCCCAATCCCCCACATTGCTCATTATGATTCAATTTAATCTGGCCCTCACATCCCCCACATTGCTCATTATAATCCAAGTTAATCTTGCCCTCCCAATCCCCCACATTGCTCATTATGATCCAGTTTAATCCGGCCCTCCCAATTCACCCACATTGCCCATTAATCTGGCCCTCCTAATCTACCCACATTGCCCATTAATCTGTTCCTCACAATCCACCCACATTGCTCATTAGGATTCAATTTATTCTGGTCCTCCCAATCCTCCTACATTGCTCATTACAATCCAATTTAATCTGGCCCTCCCAATCCCCTCACATTGCTCATTACAATTCAATTTGATCTGGCCTTCCCAATCCACCCACATTGCCCATTAATCTGGTCCTCACAATCCACCCACATTGCTCATTAGGATTCAATTTAATCTGGCCCTCCTAGTTCACCCACATTGCTCATTACAGTTCAATTTAATCTGGCCCTCTTAATCCCCCCACATTGCTCTTAGAATTCAATTTAATCTGGCCCTCCCAATCCACCCACATTGCTCATTACAATTCAATTTAATCTGGCCGTTCAAATCCACCCACATTACTCATTACAATTCAATTTAATCTGGCCCTCTCAATCCCCCATATTGCTCATTACAATTCAATTTAATCTGGCCCTCCCAATCCCACCACATTGCTCTTGCAGTTCAATTTAATCTGGCCCTCCCAGTCCACCCACATTGCTCATTATAATCCAGTTTAATCTGGCCCTCTTTTCCACACACATTGCTCATTATAATTCAATTTGATCTGGCCTTCACAATCCCCAACATTGCTCATTATTATCCACTTTGGTACATCTTTGAATTACAAGACATTCTGGCAATGAATGTTGTTATTTTGCATCATTGACAATATCCATCTTTTGTGTTAAATGTTTGAAAACCATGATAGACATCATTTGCTGTATTCAATTGACATTGGAGTACAACATGACTGTGTAAATCAAGTTGTACTTATCCAATCACAGTAGTTGGGCATTTTGTCCATAAAACACTTTATCATCATTTTTATATTGAACTGTTTAATATTAGAACCTTTGTGTTCGACATCTTTTTGATAATTTTTACAAAAATAAATTTATAAGTAGTCATTTGTGTTATTTGTCAGAAAACATGCTATATCTGAGGAAATGCAGCATTCATTTGTCATTGTGCTTTCTTTGTTATTTTTTTGAGTAACTCTTTAAGTTTTACATATGACTGTGTGCAGTACTTGTACTCATAACCTTATAACCAAGAAAACTTCAATCTGTTTTAGTTTGTATCAAAGAATTATAGGTTGCTGCATTTGTATGGAAACATATGAACAAGCTTTTTTCTGAGTTATACCGCACAAGCATGGGAGTGTACAATATTAGTCTGAAAAAATGAGTTCATATTTTCCCATACAAATGCAGTAACCTCTTTATTATATACTTATTTCGTTTTCCTACCTAAGGCTTAATAATAAAGGAATATAATACTAGAAACAAAGTTATTGAATTTATGCTGTATTTCAAAATAAATAAACAACTGTAGATTCATCAGTACATGGTAACAATATTAATGTGCACACAGTACTGCCCAGAGACCTTTGAACCTCATTGTGTGTTCATCATTAATTTTTAAAAAAGTATTGTCTCCTTAAAATGGAAATTTAGAGTAATATTTTGAATAAATTCAGATTGAAAAAACTTTTCCAGTTCTGAAATGGATGGATTTTGTTTATATGGTGATCCAACTCAGTTCTGCTTTTCTGCTTATGATGGACTGGATTTATTGGGTCAATTCAGTGCAGTAAGGAGTGTTACGTATTGGCTCGTTTAAAGTAACATAAAGAAAAGAGTGACTACAACAAGCTTTGTAAATTTTAACAAAAATAATTTATTTCCCTAGAAAACACGGTGAAAAGGTAAAAATATGAAACAAGACTTACGATTTATGAAGAAGATCCTAAAATGTGTCCTAAAATTGTGAAAAACATAAGTCCTATGAATAAACAGTTCTAAATTGAAGTCTGAATCTCAATTCTGTTCCAAGATGGCGGATGATGACGTCAGACGAAGGCTAACACAAATGTCGAGAATTTTCACTGTAAATCACAATTTGTATTGTCCTGTTCCAATTTAGAAATAATTTCAGCAAATGTCTTTATCCAAAGCCAGTTGTGTAGTTCTCCAGGGAAAATAATTATTATTTAGAAGGTAGACGAAATACAGGTATCACCAACAACAAAACACATGTTATTCTTCATACGTACGAACGAACAACTCTTTCCAGCACAGGAATACCTTCTTCTTCTTAAGGTATTAGAAACTCTAGAAGATGTTATGATGTGACTCTCTAAGATGTTAAAATATGACTCTAGACTAGTTCGCAGGTACTTGAGTATTTTAAAGCAAACTCATACGTCATTTCATGTACACACATGAAGAAATCGTGGAGATTTCGAAATATCGCCAACATAGTACAGAATGTCAACAAGTATTATTAGTAATGACTGTGGTCACAACCAATCATTTACATAGCTATTTCTGACTGTTTACTTAATATGACAAAACCGTCATGCAAAAATCGTGCTTACGCGAGTCACATTTACATTTTAAATAAACACAATGTTTCTAACAAAATATCAGATCCTGCGAACATAATCATCATCATAATAATAATAATTATATTTAATGATATAAAAATGAAATAAAAAGATTTAGAAAGAATTCAAATTTTAACACACTTGTAATTTAACTACAGGGTCGTAACAGGAGAATGTGATTTCAGTTGGAAATGTAGTCAAAATTACTGTACAATTTCATTGTTGTGACATTTGGATTTGAAGAACAAACTAAGAAAGTACATTTTAAGGAAATTTTCTTCCCATTGTTAGTACTATCACTGTTTTACAAAACAGTGCTGTTTCCTGTTGGATTTTCTTGATGACCCCCCCTCCCCAAAGAAAAGAAATCAAGTAGTCTAAACATCTAAATGAAATTTAAGTTTCTCCAAACATTTTTAACAATTGTTCTTATAATTTTTATAACTTATTTAATAGCATGTTAATTTCTTGTAATGTTTGACAGATTGAATTTATCAAATTGAATCCCAAGTAACTCATTGCAATATGAATGACAGCGGCTTAATTACTCTATTAATTCAGGACATAAATTTATTATTTTGCAAGGCTACCTAGGTTGGGTCTCTTTAAGTTGGTAATTATTGCATAAACATTTATAGATTAGACAAATTATTATTCAGAATTCTCCAATGGAGGCCAACATAATCAGGATATTCCATCAAGGTCGAGATTTGAAATGTCAAGGTCAAGAATTGACATGAATTGTAATATGTATTAAAAAAAAGAGTTAAGTTGCCATTTTTTTCCCATCAAAATAGATGCTTTTTCTCTTGCATTTGTTAAATTTCTTTGTTTACTAATGGCTTGGTGAACTTAATCAGCTTGGTGACTGGTTTTTGAATGTTTCTTTCTGTACCCATGTTTAATGTTTGTCTCAGTTTTAAAGGTCAAATATGGATATAATTCTTAATAAATAAACTGTTTGAGCTTTTTGTAGAATAATATGTGTAGATTAATTATCTGATACTCTGGTACGGTTTATACTCTTACTGAATTCTTACAGTTTGGAGCTCCCATGTCTTAGACTGTGTGCTATGATGCGTGATGTCATTGCAGAACAAACCATCCATCCATTAATGTAGAAGTGCATTGATGAAAATGGTCATATCAAATGAAAAGAACTTATTTAATGCAACTTTTTCCTGATTTCTTAAGAAATCCTGATATAGTAAATATAGATTAAATGATTAAATGGTGTCCAACCAGCCATAAATAGCTTTGTGGGTATTATGCATTCAAATTTCCTGAGAGCATATTAAAATGATCAGTTATCACAGATCTTTCTAATTGTTCAGAATGGATTTAGAAACAGATTAAAGGATAAAATGACTACTTACTTTGAGATGAAATCAGGATAAAATAAGAAGAAAGACAGAAATTGAAAAATAAATCATTCCCCTTCATAAGATGCATAATTATAATTGAAAGCACTCTTTTCATTTTGATTTTTCTTTGCCAATTAACAAAAGAGAAATGAAAGTAAATATGGCAAAAAATCAGTTTAACTGCTTTATACATTTGCTTATAAATTGAACCCAGCTGTAAAGTGCACAGACACAGATCTTCTATAGCATAATGCATCAGCAGACCTGGGTCTATACAGTTGTTAGGAGTAATTAATAGAACGAACAGCATAGACCCTGATCTTCCTACGCATTATGTGATGGCAGATCATTATATGTATTGTTGCATC
Source organism: Megalonaias nervosa (assembly GCA_016617855.1). Taxonomy (NCBI): domain Eukaryota; kingdom Metazoa; phylum Mollusca; class Bivalvia; order Unionida; family Unionidae; genus Megalonaias; species Megalonaias nervosa. The sequence goes on from JAECUM010016240.1 coordinate 20,838, forward strand.
TGAACTGAACTTATATGGAAGTATATATGGTTAAGATGTGATGTTTAAAGGGGGTTACCAGAGTATGATTTCAATAAATAATGTTTATTCTTGAGCAGTTATTTGTACATAATAGTTTAATATTTGATGACCTTATTTTATCTGAGGTAACACTCTTAAACTGTTAAATGCAATTTATGTAAATTATGGAACAGAATTTTGTAAGAATAACAGGTATTGGGTTTTCAGGTCTAAAAGATTCAAAATTAAATTTGAACAGAAATTTCCATATTTGTCCTTTCATGTGTAAGTTATAATTATTTTCTGGTGATAATAATTTGTTTAATGTGCATGCTTGCAGAAATTTTTGTATGAACACCATGGTGGTTGATTTTATTTGGATAGTATTAATGCCCAGTTACAAATATTCTTCTGTTTTTATACATATATAGCATGGATGGATATGAAAATTAACTGGTTTTATTTCTGTCTTATCCATATTTTTTCTTATGCATGGCTACATCTGTAAATTATCATGAGAGATAGACTATTCCATCACATATTTACCCTGTTAGTGTCCTCCAAAAATAAATTGGTTTGCCCTGATAGGTATGGGACAAGATAATATATCCAAACAGTTGTACCTTTTGCTGTCTTCCTAGACACTGGGTGAGATGTCATGTACATTAATCTCTCAATGTAAGGTCCCTCATTTTGCCATTTAACTTGTTATAATACAGCTATGGTTGTAGATTTGATTAAGCTCTAGCTTGCTCAATTGTTGATACATAATGCAAGTACTTTGTTGTTGAGAAGCAAATTTTATGAATCAACTTTTATTGTGTTTTCCTCTTTTTATGCATAATGATGCCTTTCTTTTAACATGTCTTGGTGTCAGGTAAACTCAGGATCACTTGTGTGCCTCCTACATACAGTATTACAGAGAGGGAATAGTAAAGAAGTTTATCATACGATTTATCGTTATACTATTTAACATAATAACTTTTGAATATAACAGTATTTTTAGGTTCCCTGAGTAAAGCAGTCAAAATTTTAGAAAACTTATACTGGGTGCCCATCGATCCTAAGGATCGGTTACCAAATTACCCGATCAAAGGGAAATTGTATTAAATGAGTACAAACCTGAAGTTAAGTCATTATTTTTTTAAAATTCACAGTATCTGATATTTATCACCACTAAATGTCATCTGGTACAATGTCCAAGAATTCATCCTCATTGTCTGATAAAGTTCTGAAATCATCCATCGTTGTCTAGTAAATTGCCATGGTCTAGTCATCACAAATATTGTCAGACTCCCTTTCCTTGGCCTCAGTGTTATATGTGGATGCTTATTTAGAGACTGAGCTTGAGATTTGTAAGCAGTACTTTAATTGTACAATTTATGAATTTTATTAAAGGTTTTAACCAAACACAAGTCAGTTGTGCAGCAAGATAAAATAACCACCCTCTGTTACTTGCCACTGAACCACACTCACGGCACAAACAAAGGGTTGTCATGTGGGAAAACAAGCTATGGAATTAAGGTCAGTTTTTTACTGTAAGAGTCAGACCTCTGTTTGGCACTGAAAAAGTACATATATTCGAGGTTGAGTCAAAAGGATTGCCAACTTGAAAACAAAGTGAGTGCTGCCTTAACAAACACTGGCAGAAAACTTGTATGCAGTAAATGGGTACCGTATGGCTCATTTTATTACCCAGGTAATTATGAGTACCCAGGTAACAATTGATGGCTTTATCCCTGAGATATCAGTTTATCTGGAGTTAATGGGTTGGGTTGTAATCATGAATTTTATTAGAAATCAACCCTCATTTTTAATAGTCTCTAATGGACACTGACAGGGCTCACACTCAGTAGCTTTTGTTAATTTTATGAAGTATGTCGAGAAATGCATGAAAGTGGTTTGAGCTTTTAACAGCATGTAATGATTGAACTGCAAAATTACCCAACCTGCATCCAACACAGTTAAGTTTTATAAACTGCATGTACTTATTTTATTGGAAATTTGCATGCTCTACAATTAACATTTTGTAAAGTGGCCGAGCTTTTCTTTTTACCTTTTTCTTCCCATGCAAATTTTGTTCTGATCATCAGGTAATCATGTAATGTAAAATCAGATACTAGTCAGAACATTTTCAACTTATTTTTTTCATACCACTTTGCAGAGAGTCAACCTTCATTTCCACTAACACCATTCTGACATTAGGCCATATCGCCGTAGCCCTGAAGGACACGCCCAAGACAGTGGAGTCTGTTCTACAGATCTTCCAGCAGAGGTTCTGTAGCCCTCCTTCCCCACTGGATGTACTAATTGTGGATCAGCTGGGGTGTATGATCATGGCAGGATGTGTAAGACTTTATATATTGTTACTTTGATCATGTTCTTTGGTTACTATAAAGATGTAATAGCTCTGAGTAAATCTGGCAAGTAATGAAATTAATGAAAAGATTTTTTATAGTGTTTGGCTGGGTTAATCCAGGATGTATTTGACAAGAGTTTGGATTTTGGCAAGTAGGTGTTTTATTGTGCTAAAAATGCCAACTTCCTTGTTTTTCACTTAAAAACAATAGTTAAATAGGAAAGGGGGGATGTCAGCTGAATTCCCCAAACTATTTCCAGATCTGCCACTGAATATGGCATTTGAGCAACAGAAGAATGGAGGGAGGATCGGTCCTTCTTTATCAAAATACAAATACATTGCAAAAGTTTCATTGTGTAAGTTTATTATCTTGCATGCTTTAGCATATGTATGACCTAGGCATCACGCATTTCACTTCCACTGGCAGCATCAGTGTTTGTTAACATTTTGGTTGAAGTTTTTCCGTGTGTCCATAAGTGCCTGCTATACTTGAACAGAAGAATTAGGAAGCTCTGACCTTTCATGCACATGCATTCCTACCCTCTTTGTGACCTTTTGTCAAGGTCAAGGTCATTTGAAAATATTTTTTAAGTTTGGGGTTAGTTTTTTTCTATGTAGTCATTAGTTCCATACCTTGGGAAGGATAGGTATCATACTTGAATTTTATCCATGTATCCATATCCATATATTCTTACTCTTTGCTGTAACCAAAAACCTGAAGTTTTCTTTGTTAGAAGCAAATCCACAGGAGAAGTATTTGAAAAATTTAAATTGTGTGAGCTATGTTGCAGACAATCATCCAACAGGAAGTGATGTCAATGTTTATCCAGATCACCATACTCAGCAGCTCCCCTTATGGAAGACAGGAGGGAGATGAAAAGGTCAAGGGTTACAGGTAAGGCTGTTAGTCATGTTCATATTCAGGCAATGTGTCTGGTTGCATTATTGACTTTTTCTTCATGTGTGTGTGTGTGTATATAGAAGTATAGAACAGCATCAGATACTGATCCTATGGATATTTTACTAAATTTTCAGATAAATAAATTCAACAAAGACATGTCTTTATAAACAAACTGAACCCTGTTATAATAAGAGGTAACAAACATACAACAAACAAAACAATAAGAAGTTGAACAGCGTATTGCATGCAACACATTGAAAGGCTTACATATAAATAGCTTTCATAAACCTATTATGCAGATTCGGGTTGAGTTTAAAATTGATTTTATTAAATGGCATAAGTTTTGTTATTGTATATCATGTATGCATTTTAATATTTTGGTAAATGTTGCAACTTTATTGATAGGTTGGAATCTGTTGTGTTTTCCTTTTTTAGCATGGCAATTTGTATCATTCACAAAGGCATATCAATAAATTTTATGAAGATCCAATTTTCATTGCTGCTAATTTCATATGTCTTTTTGATGTATACAAAACATTGCCAAGATATACTACTTGTTTGCTTTCATCAGTATTATATGGGTGAGGTTTTTTTTTTGTTTTTAAAATAACAAAGGATTGGAGGAATCAATTCAGCAATATAAGTCAGTTTTGAAGAGGAGAGGAGTACAAATTTTATAACTATCTAGACTCAGTGTCTGCTGCTGTTTCACTTAGGATGTTATTCTCTTAGCTGCTTTTATGAATGATATTTTGTGCTGTGTGATACTTGGGATTTTTAGCTTTTAACTGCTTTGATGCACAAGATTTTGTGCTGTTAACAGTGAGATTTTGTGCTGTTAATTGCATTGATTCATGAGATTTTGTGCTGTCTGCTGCTTTGACACTAGGAATTTTGTGCTGTTTACTACTCTGATGCATCATATTTTATGCTGTCTACTGCTGTTATCCTTGGAGATTTGTGCTGTTAACTTTGAGTTTATTCTTATAGCTGCTGTGATGTACAAGATTTCATCCTGTTAGGTTGTGGGGTTTTATGCATGGGCTGTTTGCTGCTTTGATGTATAGAATTTTGCACTCTTAGTTGTTTTGATGCATTGGAGTTTGGTCTATTAAGTGTTCTGATGGATTGGACTTTGTGCTGTTAGCTGCTTTGATACTTGGGATTTTGTGCTATCAGCTGTTTGATGCATGGGATTTTGTACTCTTAGTTGCTTTGATGCATTGGATTTTGGTCTGTTAGGCATTTTGATGCATGGGATTTTGTACTGTTTACTTTGATGGATGGGATTTTTGTACTGTTGCTACTGTGGTACATGAGATTATTGATATTTGCTGTTTTGATGCATGGGATTTTCACAAATCAGATTTGTATAGGAACAACAGCACAGTTTCTGTTTTGGTCAAATAAATTTCATAAGCAGCTCACTAAAAATTTCTTTGGTGATTAATGATGGAGAAATAACATTCATACATGATTGGTAGGTTCAGACATTTGCAGAAACACTTGGGAAAGAATTTGAATCCTCCAGCACAAGTTTTTGCTCTGAAAACTTTTTAACTCTGCAAACAGTGTATAAACCCAGTATTCCAATGTATATTTTATTGTAAGATGTAACTTGGTCTCATAAACTTCCAAGAAAATATTTATCTCCCTCTCATGCGATCTGTTCCTTTGCTTGTATTTCAGGCAAGTGTCTTCAGCGTGATTAATGCCTTTGCTAACATCGCAGCTAACACTCAAGGGGAGAGTGAACAGTTGGAACTGTTAGTGCGTCTGCTTGAGTTGTTTGTACAGATGGGCCTTGAGGCCAAGAGGGCCAGTGATAAATGCTCAGGACTTCTCAAGGTAAGGCCTTCTTAGTGCTTTAAGTCTTAAAATATTTTGAGTAGAAAAGAACAGGTATAGGATCTGTTAATTAATTAGAAAGTGTGTATAAACAATATTCAGGATTTAAAGTTTATATTGTTATATACATGAGGTCAATTTACTGGACAAGCTATTATTGATCATAATTTCACACTTACGGATTTGCTGGTAATAATTCACTAATGAATTACAGGTCAAGTGAGTTTTGTTTGAGTTACACGTGCTTATTTGGAAAATAGCTGGAAAGTGGGAGGGGCTTTTTAATGCACAGTGTCCTTGTCAGTAGTGAAACTTTTTGAGTTGACATTATGATGCCTACGCTTTGGCATTTCATCCATTATTGACATCATGCTTCTTGAATTGTTAGTTCACCTGGCCTTAAGGCCAAATGATTTTATGGAATGGCCCTGCATTCATTGTGCATCTTTGTCATGTTATGCATCTGGTCATCAACAATAGCTTGTTGTCACTCTGAAGTCCATATTTCTGATCTGATTTCAATGAGTATTGGATTATAGGCTTATATTATAAAACTCTTGGACAGGGTCAGTAATGAACAGGATCCATGAATATTAATGAAGCGATATTGCACCTGATTGGTTGACCTTGATACACACGGGGGCCATATTTCTGATCCAATTCGACCGCTCCGGTGGCCTAGTGGTTAGAGCGTATGCGGGAGGTCGTGGGTTCGATCCCCGGTCGAGGACTGGTACTAACAGAGCATCATGCTGGGTGGGACATCATGTACATGTCTGCGGCATGATGCCCCAGTGCTAGACATCACTATAAACTGCCACACTGCAGACATCGTAGCGATATGACTGAAAAATTGTTAAAGCTACGTTAAAAATCATAATCACATCACATAATCACATCTGATCCAATTTTGATAAAATTGTAATATGGGTTTATATCATCAGTATCTTGGAGAAGGTCAATCACGAGCCAGATACCTGCATATTAAGGAGTTGATATTTCACCTTCTGCCAAAACACCATGGTCTCTCAAGACAGGTGGTCTCTCATGACGGACCAACAAGAGAGGTAGTTTCAAAGTAGTGGTATTTCAAGGCATGTTTTACTGTTGCAAAATAGGTCAAATCAATATGATATTAAGTTTGGGAGATATGATGTGTTCTTATAATATGACATTACTACTTGGTACAATGGTTTACTGTAATGTTTTCATACCACTATTTCCATGCTGATCTGTTTTGATGGTATGCAGAGTGGTTATCCATTTCATTATAGTATTCACTGAGTTATACTTATATCTACATTTATTTGGACTTTAATAATTTGAATTATTAAATATTACTCACTGCAAAGTGAAGTGTCGATCGATGTTGTTTAATATGGGTGTTTACTAGTAAGTAAGCTCAATTTTATATAAGTCTGAACATTTATATAAGTTTCAACAATCCATATTTGTACATATAATATATTTTGTGTTTGCTAAATAAACACTGTATTTGATTCAGTAATAATTTTAATTTTATTTGTATGTGCCATTTTCATAAGCCAGATCTGATTCCAAGTGATATTTTGTAAGTTGTCAACCGCTCTGGTGGCCTAAGTGGTTAGAGCGTCCGTCCCAGACGCAGTATGTCACAGGTTCAAACTCCGACTGAGTCATACTAAAAACTTATAAATAATGGTACTAGCAGCTGCCTTGCTTGGTGGTCAGCATTAAGTGATTAGCATTAGGACTGGTGGGCCTGGTGAGACATGATGCCACATGTCTGCAGCATGATATCTCAGTGCTAGACATCACTATAAACTGCCACTCTACGATATAACTGAAAAAATTGTTAAAGCTACATTAAAACTCCAAATCACACACACACACACGTTTGTAAGTTGTCAGCCAGTGCGCATGGGACAGAAAGCCCTTATCTTGTAAAGGCAGCACCACTTTTTTTCCCAGTTGATAACTCCTTTGATAGAGGCACAAATGTGATTCATGTTCAGCATTCAGGTATAATCCTTGATTCATTTAAAAGTGTTTCTTCATATGAGTAATTTAAGAACTTTCAGTACATATATGACCTTAATCCATTAGCTGGTAAATACAGCACCCACTTTGTTTTCCCCGTTGACAATTATTTTATGGAGCCATGATTTTGATACTTGTTCAGTGCCAAGTAAAGTTCTATGTTTAGTTAACTGTGGATGCGTTTTTTAAACTCACTTTGATCATGCTGCACAATTGACACTTGTTCATTTATGGCAATTCTTTAATGAGATTTTACAGGTCAAAGTGTGCTTACGGAGCCCAACCTCAGACTCCACATAAATAATGGCCCAAGTTTCTAAATTGTCAGTATTTTGTCAGTTACCAGGTACTTTGTAACTTGGATATCATACATTGTAAATTGCTAAACTTCAGTAGTCTCACCAGTGTGGGGAAGAGAAATCATAAAGCCTAATATGGATCATGCAAATTAAAAGTTATAGACTTTGCAGAGAAACACAACAGCTGAGCTGCAGAAAGTGAATATGATTTGCTAATTTTTTCCAGAGTGCAACTCTGACTCCCTGATGACAAGTGACCCCTTACAGATTTCATTTGCAAAGTACACTCTGACTGATATAAAGGTCCAAGAGAAATTGGTTTCTGCAGCCCTAAATTGGGGGCAAGGCAGCTTATAGTCAGGTTATCTTTTAATTGAGTATATGCAGTAATCACAATGCTAATATGTATTATTGTCATTATTTTTCTGTTTCGGTTATGAGTTCTGTTAACTTAAGTCTGTACTCGTAATAGCTAATACTGGAAAGAGGTGGTCAATGATATGTAAAGAACTAAAGAACTCGGAGGCATATACATGTGCCAAGATTTGAACATGCAGCCGCTGACAATTTGCTTGTGCTGAAAATTGAACCTTGGACTGGAAAAAGCAAGCATATTACTGGTGTATTATCAGTGCCTCTGCTAATTTCAGTCCCCCATGTTACGCACAGTCCCTTCAAAGAAACTTGTTTTATTCAAGAATGGCATTGAGATTTTTAGGAAATACAGGATAGCTACTGTTTTGGAAGAGTACCTGTCAGTTACAGACAGATTATTAATGCATGGATTAATTTAGTTCAGTAATGTGATCAACCATTTTGTGATCATGTCTTGCAAAGCAGATTTTGTTGGCAGTTGGGGCAGTGTTCGAAGACCAGTTTTAATGTATACCCTAAGTTTGCGGTCTTGGTGCTTTTTTCTCATATTTATTAACATCTATCAAAAGCTTATCTGAACTATTGTATCAAAACAGTTGTCTTTCACTTGTTGCATGTATTTATCACATTCTTCAGGACTTTCACCACAAATTTTGGATTCCAGGACATGTAGTTGATCAATATGCTATATTGCAAAGGGTTTAATGGCATGCCAGAACAATCCTATCCATATTGTGCTGCATAATAGTTCTACAACATGAATAGGGAAAAAATGCAGAAATTGTTAGGAAGATGAGCCCTTCCAAATAAACATAAATATGAAGTCCATGAAAAGTCAATGATCTTAAAAAGGTTGTAAAACTACAGGTTAAAAGTTGCTAAAATCTTTAGGAAGTTTAACCCGTATTGACTTTCAGTAAATCTTTTAAAGAAAAGGAAATCTGCGTTATTCTCAATATTGAATTGGTTTTTGAATATATTGTAGATTTGGAAGGGAAAAAAAAGATTGGATTTATGAGATCATTCTTTCAGTCACATAATGAACTGAGTGTCAAGCATTTCACCTGCCATATGTCATAATCTTATTCAGGCCAAAATTAGTACTTCTGAAACATGGACTTTTCTAACTACTTGCATATCATATTCCCATTGAAATGCTTCTGACACGTTATATAAACCTCTTCCTCCCCAGGCAATAAACTGAGCAGTTATTTGACTTTTCAGGCATCAAGCAGTGCTGGAAACCTCGGTGTGCTTATCCCAGTCATAGATGTGGTAAGTTAATACTGTGTTGTGGTATCATTCAAGTTTTTATTGAAATTCTTCTCATATTGAGACTTTATAATTGTGCATGTTCATTGTGTTACGACCATGTAGTTTAATTACTTGTGTGTTAAAATTTGAATTCTTTTTATTCCATTTTTGTATCATTATATTTTGTTATGATGATGATTATGTTCACGGGATCTGATATTTTTGAAAGAAACATCGTGTTTATTTAGAACGTAGTGTGACTCGCATAAGCACGATTTTTACATGCCATAGTTTGTCGAATTGAGTAAACACTACATGAAAATGATTGGTTGTGGCCAGGGTCATTTCCCTAAGCATACTTGATTAAATCGTGTACTGCGATTGTTAGATGATGAAATAACCACACGTTCTTTGTGCATGTGCATGAAATGACGTTTTGGTTCGGTTTTTAAACACTTAGGTTCCTGTGAAATAGTCAGAGTCATTCTTATACCTTGAGAAGAAGGTATTATTTATCTTGTGCTGGAAAGAGTTTATTTTTCTTTACATCCGTAGAGCTCGAGATGTGTATTGTTATAGATGACAACTATAGGAGTTCATCTACTTTTTAAATAATAATTTATTTTTCCCTGGAGAACTAAACAAGTGGTCTAGGGCAAAGACATTCACTGAAATTCATTCTAAATTGGAACAGTACAGTACAAATTGTGGTTCAACGTGAAATTCAAGACATTTGTGTAAAGACTTCATCTGACATCATATCCTCCATCTTGGAACGTCATCAAGATTCGAACCTGGATTCAGTTAAAATTATTTAGTGATAGGACTTGTATTTTTCCAGTACTAGGATAAATGTTTGGATTTTCTTCACAAACCGTAAGTCCTATTTCATATTTTCACCTTTTCACCGTGTTTTCTATGGAAATAAATTATTTTTGTTAAAACTTACAAAGCTTGTTGTCTTCACTCTTTTCTTTTGTTACTTTTGAACGAGCCGATATGTAACAATTGGCACAGATATATGAAATGTAAGATATCTGAGAAGACCATAAACTTAACATTTGATGGGAAATGTGAAAAGAGGTTTAAATCGATAATTATATGCTGTGTAGATAATTCAGAGTTTACTGTTTTATTGAGGCTCTCACAAACATATTGTAGAGTTTCCTGAAAAATTATGCACTTTTTCAGTGGTAAAATATTAATAAATTTGTTGATGACTGTTGAATGACAATACTTTTTACTGTTGTAAATGAACCAACCAACCAACCAGCTAGTATTACCTTAGAAGCTGTGAAATTACTTCCACACACCAGCATTGTATTATTATCCTTACTGGTTATAGAGATTAAATTCCCCACATGACAGTGTATTGTTTTCCTTACTGGTTATAGAGATTAAATCCACACACTGACAGTGTATTGGTATCCTTACTGATTATAGAGGTTAAATCCAAATTGACAATGTATTGTTATCCTTAATGATCGTAGACCAAGAGAGCTTATTCAGTAGCTGTCCAGCGATTAGCACATGTTATTGCTACTCTTTGCAATGAAATTTTACACATATTCATCCCAAGTACTTTTCCTGAACATATGGTTCTTTGGACATTGGGTTTTCACTGAAAAACTTTGTATGATGTCTAGCTGGTCCTAAATAAAAATGGTGGTGATCAGCTTGAAAATTTCGTTTTTAATAATATTCATGTCATAGTGATATGCGGTTCACTGAAACATTTCTCATTATGCGTAATTAGTCCTGAATGAAAATGATGCCATTGTGACCTTCCAAATTTGTATAATCTCATAACAGCATTTTCTCCTGAACAAATGACTAATTCCAACCTTATTACTCTTCTTTTTTTACAATTTACAGTTATTCCAATATTAAAAAGGTGCTGATCTAACTTTTAAAAAAGCTTCCTCAAAATCCATTCTGGAAATATTCATATGACTACTTCTTCAGAACAGATAGTCTTGACTCCTTTCCATCATTGCACCATAGTGGTTATTTTAAAATCTTGTTTTCACTGTTCATCTTGCATGAATCATGGCATTTACATGGAGTTTTCACTTTAAACACTTCTTGAAATATTTTAATTGGTTCTGATTAAAAATTGTCTGGATCTGACAACCAACATAATATTCACTTTTTTGGAAGAGTTTAGAAAACCAGACCTAATTGATATTGGGGCCAATTCAAAAGTCATTGACTGCATTTCATACTTTACTGAGTTCAACACATTGACTTGAACATATGCCAACGAATTTTTTTGACCCGACCTTGTATTTAGTTGTATCCCAATGAGCAAGTACCGTATTTACCATATATATTGGGACACAATAAAATAATGATTTTTTTTTTTCATGTCCGAGAACTTATGGTGAAACTTTTTTCACCTAGGTCATATGTTCCAAGACTTAAGAAACTAATTAAATTTGTACTGAATTTGTACCCCACCCCCACTGCACGTTCAAATAAAATAGATAAATAAAATGCTTATCTGATAATAAAAAGAAAGAAATGAACCTTGTATTGTTATCATCTATTCCTTTTTATTCATCATGAGCATTAAAGAACAAACTATATCCTCGAACTCCGTATACTGGTATGTAGTGTAGGCTTCCATACTGTAGCATGTATTGCTTATGTCCGATAAACACACAATACGTTGTTCATTGACATGACCATTGAGAAAAAAAATCGGGGTTTGTTTGTACTCAAAGGTTTGAATATGTTATCTGACTGAAAACTGGATCCAACAAAATCGCAAATGAGAGGGAAATAATCAACAATATCTTGAAGACAACTGCCGTTCATGCATGACACAGTGTTATCTCGCAAATAAAAATCATCATTTGAAAACACATTCACTTGAGTGCACGTGACAATCTTTTCGCTAGCACGAGTTACAGAAGTATCATTAAAGCAAGTTATTGCTGTGTATACAATTTACCCGCAGACATCATTGCCCATTTGTATAAATTATAACTACAGATGCCAAGCACATAGAAGCCCGGGTGGTGAATAAACACAATGGACAGTGAACAGTAAACACATTATTTGAACTTACCGACAGGACGTCAAAGACAAAGGTTATTTTTATTACAGATCAAGCCGACCGTGAAAGCCGATTTTGGATACTTCGAAGCCAGTTTTTCTTCTTTTTAAGGATATTAATACAAAGGTTGTTTTATTGCAAAGCAAGTAGACCTCGGAAGCCAATTTTGGATTCTTTTAAGTGTGTAAATTTTATTATCTTTTTGGATTTTCTTTTTTTAATATACAAAGGCGGCTTGGATATGGAAGCTAACTTTGATTCCTTTTCACCGGTACTCACTGGAATTTTGAAAATAAATTGAAACAATGGAACAAATTTTAAAGTGACACAATATAGTGCTTCGTTCACAGATATCGATGACCCAGCGTCGCCCAGAAGAGTTAGAGAAAATAAAATCATTTGATGAATTCGTGAAGGCCAGAAGAGAAGCAGATGATTTCGCTGACAATATGATCATTAACATGGATGAAATTCTAGTGTACTTTAATCTTATTCCTGGATAGACTTATGATAAGATGGGGGTCATAAGTGTGAGAATTAGCCCGACTGGTGCAGATTTGAAAAAATCTGACTTTAGTCCATGCAGTTTCTGTTTTAGGTGATGTGTTGCCTCTAACGATAATTTTTCACGGTATTAGAAAGCTAAAATAAATATTCGTGCACTGAAATAATGGATCGTATTTGTGCAGGAGAAGGGTCATGTTGATGAGATGATGCTGCAGTGGATCGAAGAGTTTTATCTCAAGTACACAGTTTTATATTTTTTAAAATAAAATTTCAGTTGGAGTGCATTTTCCGACATGTAATTTTCAAATGATTAAAAGGTGTCCCACAACTTATGACTCAAGAAAACGATGCGTCCCAGAACATACAGTGCACAAAAAATTACTTTCAAAATTAATATATGGTGTCCCAACAAATGCAATGTTCCAACATATACAGTAAATATGGTAGATAGCCAGCACACTGACACTGAATTTAAGGTCAAAGATCTTGATTTTGGTTTTTAATTGTACTTGTTTGTGATACCATAACATATACAAGTATGAATGAATAGTTATCAAACCCAGTTTTTGGATATATCTGGATAAATATGCTGAATGATGCCACTTAGACATATTCATATTGTTTCTAAAATATATTATTAACCATTCAGCATGTGGGATTATCCTGACATTATTTGGCACAAGTTCAATGATTTTCTAACCATGATATCTAGGTTCAAGTTCAAATGCAAGGACAAAGAGATTCAAGGTCAAATGCAAGGACAAAGAATTTTGTACTTCATTTAACAGGTATCTTTTGTTCATGTTAACTTAAACATGTAAGAAAATACTTTTGTTGCTAACATTGGAATGTTGGGATTTCTCAAGAATATCACTGATAGGTTCAGTACTCAGCAGCTAAAAAGAATAAAGGAATGAAGAAATGGTATTATTTTGGATTCCTGGAATTTCCATTTGCACAATAGAGCATCAGTCACTTCAGAGGACTCTTGTTTGGAGTTTTTTCGTACCTTTACTGAAAAATTAAGTTCCAAGATCAAGAAGAACAACCATTGGTTCTTATAAACATACATGTCTGCATATGAAAATTAATTATGAAGAAAGGTAATAGTATTAATATGCCTATCATAGCTACATGCATGGTTCTTTGTAATGTTAAAGTGATGCAATACATAGAATGGAAGTTTTAGTTTGTCACAGAACAGACATTTTAAAAGGATCCATTCCTCATCTTGCCATACAAAAATATAGTGCAAAGGTTTGCAATTTTCATAAATTTGCCAAAAAACTATTTCTTTTATATGGTGTTTAAAAATAATTATCTCATAGAGACTTGGAATGTTCAAAGCTGAGTAATGCAGATAGATTTCTTCATGCATGCTTAATTAAGTTTTGTTTACCCTTGCCACACCGCTAGCAACATACCTAGTCCATGCTTTTGTCATGCATGCAGAGCTTGTTAGCAAAGGTAATAAATGCACAGATTAAAGAATCATTGTTTGATGACATTTATATGCAGAGTCAGAGAGTCAGGTATAAAAGTGTAACTGAATGTTGTTCTGTTCCACCTTTCCTACTCAGCTCATCAGAAGATTGCCAGTGATAAAAGACCCCAGACCCAGACTGTTGAAGATGTTCCGTGACTTCTGGCAGTACTGTGTGGTGTTTATGTTTGCTGAGGAGACAGGACTCTGGCCTAAGGAGTGGTTTGAGGGAGTCTGCAACATTGCCACAAAGTCTCCCCTCCTGATATCAGAGGGTCATCTGAGATCAGAGCTGCTACATAATGTGGCTCTCAGAAATGACACTGTTTCACAGGTAAAGAGATGCCTTTAGGATACCGTCACACCAAGGTCAAAACCATCACCTACAGTCACATATATTTTGTCTACTTCAAGTCCAAAGCTCTTTCCTATTAGTTTTAGTGGACTTTTTCTTAAGGGGGTTTGCTGTGTGACCTTAATCATTCCTGTGTATGTGCTTGTGTGTGTGAGAGAGAAAGAGAGTTTTTGCTAGCATTTTACTTTTACCATATTTTGGAAGAATTAATATAACTACTTCCCATTCAATATATTTGATAAATCTATCCATCAAATAAAGGATTTGATTGTAGTATTTGACAGACATTAAATTGGTTTCATCTAATTCATGTTGTTGTGTAAAGGTGAAAGTGGGGATAAGTGAAGTTTTATTAATAATATTAAACTAGTGTGGGTGGGTGGGTTCTTCACATCTGTGCTAATTATTTTATATTTTTACATCATTTCTGTGTTTTGGTCTCAATAATATTTGAGCTTCAGATGTATTGACTTAAAATTTTCATGTTAGGATGAGAACTGATCAGGCCAAATTGCCCTAAGAGTTTGCAGAAATAATGCTCAGGACCTTGATACTAAACTGAAATCACCTTTGAAATATGAGCTAATCAAAAATTGGCACAGAGCTGCCATTGAATGGAAGCTGCTGTTCACAAACTTGCCAACAATCTTTAATAAAGATGGTTTAAACACCCAATTTCAAGGCACCTATATGTAATAACTTCTGTTTTTCAACATGCATCTCTTTTGTTTAAAAATCATTTCAAAGAAATTCAATTGTTTTGCTTTGTGAACTTTATGCAAATTTGCCTAATGGGCTTCCCAGCCACAGTCTTTAAAGTACTTAACACATCACACTAGCTCATGTCAGTCATTTGGGTAGTACGTGAAATAGTGGTTGATTATACATGAGAGCCTGACTTTTTAATTGCTTCTGTGTCAATTAGCTGTAATACAGACTATATGTTACCTTATATTGAGGTGGTGGTTGTCTTTATTCTGGTTTTTTTTTGAAGATTAATTGTGTTTTTCAAAGTGCAACTATGTGAAGGGGTTTGGTAGTAAATAATCATGTTTTTAGCACGTCTTGTGTGCTTATTGGCATCATCTTATATACCAGCCCTGTGGTCTATAACACTTTCAGTTCATCTCAGCAGCTGACTTTGTCATGAATTCTATGAGGCAGTTGATCTATTATTACATGTTGCAAGATCATTCTCTTTATTTCTTATGATATTTTTCTTAGCATCCCTTCACAGTAAATTCAGCAAGACACTTCACTGATTTCACCTGTGGATGACATTATTCTGCTCTCTCTCTCTCTCTCTCTCTCTCTCTCTCTCTCTCTCTCTTTACAGGCTTCTACAAAGTTGTCAGTATAATTGTGTGGGTTGCAAGTGGATCCAACTGGTTTGAGAGAATCGTTTTACCTGTAAACATTGTGTGGAGTGCAACTGATGCCATACATACATTGTTTATCTGTTCTAGAGATATATCGGTGATGATTAATGCCATACAGCACGCTGATGAATGAGACAGCTATGAAGTGCATGATCAAGGAAGCAGGCACCATCAGTCTTGCCATCAATGCCACCTCCATCAACAATTTCCTTTCAACTGAATCTCTGAAGGTAGAAAGAATGCCCATTCAGAAGAAAATCTGGCAGTCTGAGCCATCATGAGCTTCTCACATAGCACCAACCGTCTCGCCACTGCAGATAGAACAGATCTTCTTGTCACTATCTACTAGACCAGTACTGAGGTGGTACAGTCCCCTAACTGTACAATAGTAGATATGCCATCAACTCAGACTCACCCTAGTACTGGCTACAGTGATCTTCTAGGATAGCCAATACTGGACTTGGATACCGGACACCAACCTGCTGTGGACTAGACCAGCTCCAGCACAACCTATATCTATTTTCTTAGTTTCTGGGCCTGGGTATGCTGATATATTATTCTGGTATACACAGTCCCAGCTTCATGACACAGATATGGTGAGCACCAAGTCATTATCTAGATGATATGATTGCCCACCAAAACCATAATGGACATTCTGCCATCTTATATAGACCTTGGTAGTCACTGTGGTGATCGTTCCTTCATTAATTAGTACCTGACCTAAACACCAGAAACCAGCCATCTCAGGAACATCTCTCCAGCACCAGCACAGCCATGACCTATGCCATCTACCACTGGGACTGAGTATGGTGATCCGTTTCCACAGAATTCCATCATGACAGACTTCCAAGCCAGTTACATCATGGGACAGCAGCCCACCTAAAACATTCATGGAGATTCCATTGCCTGATATAGAACCTGATACTGGCAATTTTGATCATTCCCTTGAAAGCAGTTTGCTGGACTTTGGCACCAGAAGTCAGCCAGCTCTGGACCAATTATGCCATGTGCTGTTCCAGCTGTCTCCAGTGCCAGTTTAACTGACCCTGGATTTCATGAAAATTTCTCCACACTGCCCAGTACTAGACCCATGAAAGCATCATGTACTGACACTGGACAGGTTCATCGCTGATACTGTTTCTGTTTTTACCCATTAAAGGCTAAAGCAATTCCTGCCTCGAATCAATTGGCAACACTCAAATTAGCACCTGAAAATCACCATGTCACAGCTTGAATGAATGCCCAGCTTCATTCACTGTCCCTTAAACAATGCATTGCAAGTTTGTTTGTCTCTGCCTCCACAGGCAGTTTCCATGCCACCCAACTTATCAAGTTTGAGGAAACAAGCTCACCAGCACCATTTTCCTTCATTGAACACCCAGTCTTCTGTGTATAGACTGTTATAGTCTTCCAGCTTCTTTCTCCTAATTTTCCATCAAAGGCCTCTTACAGAATTCCTTCATCGATTGACCTCTCTAAAAATAAACTGAAAACAGCTTCATTAGTCTGGTCAAGTGGCTGACGTTTGACAGTCTTTCAATGCAATTTCAGGACCCAAGGGTCAACAGGCATATCTTTTCTTAACAACAATTCCTTTTAAACTTTAACCCATGTTTTTACAAGACACGGGGTTTTTTTACACTGAAGTCCCGGCTGTCAACAAAGGCATTGTGACCTAAGAATGTCAAAATTTTCCTCTTTTTGTATGGACTGGAAACCATTTTAAAAAACATAACAAATGGTTAGCAATATTGTAGATATTAGCTCCATGCTTATCTTGGTCTCAGTAGATATATTTCAAGAACCTAAACAAAGCCTTGACCCTCTCCATATCCAGTATTAGTCTCATATATGGCTCACATACAATGGTTGATCAGCATATAACAAATGCTGTAAAGAATAATTTAAGTGTTACCCAAAATTTTGTATTTCTTCTTTTCGATGTAATGCACTTCTTCCATCTTGTGGCCCATGTCCTGAACATGTCCAGCAGCCTGTTACTTGACAGCGGTGGTAATTACTTGGTGATTGCATCCCTAAGTTCCTATTTGCTTTGATAATGGTTCCCTTGTAACAAATCATTCAATTTGGAAAAAGGTGAAAGTCTCAAGGAGCTAAGTCTTGGCTGTATGGTGGCTGGTTTAGGGTTTCAACACCAAGTTGTTGAAAGGTCTGCATTTCAGACTTGTATTTGTGTGAAGGGGTGTGATTCCAATGTAAAATGAAACCACCCCTCAATAGATCTGAGCAATGTTTGTGAATAGCCTCACATAAATTATTTCTGATAACTGTGGCATGGTATTGCCCATTAATTGTGGTGTTTTCTGGTGCAATGTGGTTCACATTTTTTCCTTGTGTTTTGAAGAACATATTGTGCATAACCTATCCAGCACATTTGGAATGACATGCTTTTATAGGCAATCATTGACTTGTGTCCTTCCATGCAGTGTTTTGTCTCTTACATCAAAGTTCAAAGTAGTGTATCCAAGTTTCATCACCTGCAGTGATTTTATTTAAGAAAAGCCTTCTACTTTGTATTTATATAATAATTTCATTCAGATTTTTTTATCCTTAAAACCATTTGTTCTTTATCAAGCAATCTGGGCATTCATTAATCCTTGGTTATAATTTTCTCTGCATTTGTATATGAACTATCAAAATTTCCTGCTACCTCTTGAACAGTGATATGTATGCTTCCACAGAATCAATTGTTTTTGTTTTGATAGATAATAACATGGTCTACTTTTTCTTATATCATCTTTAACAGTTTCCCTGCCATCACTAAAATGTTACTGATTCCAGATTAAGCAAGTAATTTAGGTCCATAAATAGGATCCAAGTCAGCTTTCATTTATGTAAAGGATTTTCATATTTTTGCATGCATAATCACTTTATGTTCGAAAACAGATTCATCTGCCATCTTGCCACTGCATCTACACATCATGTCCTAAATGGAATGTTTTCAATCATAGACAGGTACATTTTTGTATCATATTGAGTTGCTTTATTTGAACTTTTTGATCAACCTTTATACACATTAGGGCAGCTCAACGCTCTTTAATTGCTGTAGCTGTATCTGTTAAACTCTAGCTCAAGAAAAGAGATGCATTCACATCTACAACTGCACTGCTAATAGATCATCACAAAGTCATTGTCATTGTCAAAATTATATTTCCTCTCTTCCAGCCTCATTTTCCACAGCCAGATAGAGGAGACCAGAAAATAGGCATTGTCACAAGCCAAAGGTGACACTGCTACACTCTTTTATCTATGTGGCTACATGTGCTGAGATTTCCTGCTACATTTACTAAAAGGTCATGTTCAGTCACATTGGTGAGAAAATTTTACTTGTGCTCCAAGTTATGGTTAAGCAGGTTTATGCATATTCATGAGAAAGACGGAAATCTCAGGACATGCAGTCACTGGTGATTGTCACTCATGGCTTGCAGTGATGGAAAGCAGGCTGCCAAAGATACAAATGTTCCACTAACTCAGTGATCAGGGCATAATGGGGTAAGCTGATATCTGGATTTGACCCAGCTTCTCTTTACAGCATCCTTCTTGCTGAAAATGATACCTTGCCCATGTTGCCCTTTCTCTGATAGGTCTCACAAAAATATACACTTTCCACCTGAAAGGAGCACTTGAAATCCATAACAATTTAGCCCCACCAGGATCTCTTTCAAGACTAACTCTCATCAGCACTTTCAGGCACCCAGATCCAGCATCGATACTCCAAGATTGGTCCCCAGTGCAATTCAGAAGAGAGACCTGACAGACCAACAGTACATGGTGAACATCTCTTTGTTGCAAGACAAAAAATCTTTTGTTTCACTCTTGCTTCATCTCAGACTTCTTGTCAACCAGGACAATTCCTATCTCATTCAGTCCCAGATCTTCATTAATCGAGGCATGGGGCCAAAACACCATTTGGATCTGAGTTTGCCACCCCTAAGAAGGTCTTATAAGTATCAGCTTGTATCTTAGCTACTTGAGTCTTCTCATTGCTGCCTGAAACCTTCCTCCCTGTGCCATGAGTTAACAAGATCCATGTAGATCACCCTCCAGCCCTCAGTGGTAACCTGAATTTGGACTACCATACCCAGTGAGCAAAGATTTGGACTGTATGGAATAATATCTCAGCAAATGGAGGATCTTCCCCTATTAATGCCAGGTATCTCGCAGCAGCCACTGGACATCATGGTCTGCCAGCAGAAATGGTCATGGTGTCCACCACCTGCCCCTATTCGAAGTGTGCAAGGTTTGACCCCTTATGAGTGCTGTAAGTATATCAACTCTCTGGAGAAGAAACCATAGCAAATTCCATTTGATCACAGGAGGAAATGTTATCTGGAAAGGTTGCTTTCATTTTTCATGTCATCTCAACTGTTGTCTACTAGTTCAGAAGGCAAGAAAGAACCCAGTCCACAGACCTCTGCCTTTTTGTTTGGGTTTTATTAGGTAGCGTTCTCATTGAAAAATCAGTATTCAAGTCTGTCACATCGCTGGCATGCCCAAGTTCCTAATGGACTCACCCATACTAGTCTGATAGAATCAGGTAATCCTAGTTGAATGGTCTTTTTCTCCTTGGTCTTCAGTCAAGTCTCGACTTGTTGGAGTTGCTGTTTGTGGTCCTACTTTCAATGCAATGGAATGCCAAGCTCCTGATGCTTATCTTGCCAGCCACAGATAAAAAAGAGTTTTATCCTAGAGGTATGCACATCATTTCCTTAAAGTCTTAATACCACAAATAACTAACTTTTTCATATACTTTTCAAGGAGACATTTGCTTCCAACACAATCAAGGGTTGCTGTTCCACAATGTTTGATATATTTCACCCACATTGAAGGAAGGATATAGGCCAGAACAAAGAACTCTCCAACATTCTTTTGAATTTCTACTTGATGGAAGGCTTTTGTCCTATGTTTGAAATGGAATCTTCTGTGGGTTCTGATGTGCTTGATTATGGTACTTTTTCAACCGCATTCCAGAGTGTTCATGACAACTTTCATACAAGACTTGCTTCCTAATTAGCTTAGCTAAAGCAGACAAAATCAGTGGCCTGTACTATCTGCACTTTCACAATGGTTCAACTTTTCTCATGAGCAGCTTCTGCTTTTTTGTCACAGCATCAGCTCTTTGTCTTCACAGTGCTGCCTTCATTGGATTGTTTGCCCCAGGGTCATGCACATGACCCTGTCAGGGCTCTGAAGTGGTACCTGAAGAGGACTAAGCCAACAGAGGAGAGAGATAATACTTGTTCTTACCACACTGAGATGAAAGAAATTCTATTTCCAGTCAGGCTTTGTCATCCTGGATGTGATATGATATCTGCATATAAGGTACTAACCCAAGTCCAGTTGAATTTCTTACACTTATTAGTTCTTGAAGTTATGGCAGTTCCCACATGCATAGCTTTCAGGTGCAACTGTTCCCTAAATGACATCATCCAAGCTGTGGGAGGTCAGAGATGACATTCTCAGTCTTTCACATCAGTGACCTTTCATTCTAAAGAGCTCAGTTTGACCTGGTAGGACCAAAAACAGTAGCACAACACACTACCTTCACAGGTATTTTGGAATCAGCAGTTTCATAATGACTCGAGTTCCTCTGCTTCTGCTGGACTTGCAGGAGTTAACATGTTTCATCTTAACCACATCCATGCATAAACCATGAGCTATCCGTAGCCTGTATCTGACATAGAACTCAACACTGCTTTACATAAATTACAAGACTGGAGACAGTGGTTACTCCGGGGTCAGGGGATGTAAGTACCTCCACATCTTACCTGTTTGCCTAATATATCATGATTGGGTAATATATTTGAAGAAATATGTCTTTAATCATATTTACCTGATCATAATATGGGTGCACCCTCCCAAGTCATCCCCATAGTTACATCCCTGGAAGATTAGGTACATCTACTCATATTGTAACTGATGACTGATAGAATCTGGTGCCAATCCCTCTCACTCTAGTCAGACTTCCACCTTGGCAAGCAGACCAGCATGTAGCATGTCTGTTGTTACAACAGGCCAAAAGACATGGTAAACATTCTTTTATCATGGCTGTATATACGAGGTAGTTTTATGTACTTCTAACATATTTTACTCACAATATTTATGTACTTCTAACATATTTTAGTCCAAGATTTTTTTTTCTTCATAAAATATAATATTCTTGTGACATAAATTCTTTTAAGAAGTAGTCTGAAAAATGTAAAACTTAAAAAATATACTATAAGTAACTATTCCTTACATTGCAGACTGAATTAACAGAACTGAGATACAGTATCTGCTCATGGCTAGGTAACCAGCCTAATGTTGATCCCCTTATTCACAAGCTAAGTTTCAGCCA
This sequence comes from Megalonaias nervosa, assembly GCA_016617855.1. NCBI lineage: Eukaryota > Metazoa > Mollusca > Bivalvia > Unionida > Unionidae > Megalonaias > Megalonaias nervosa. Next base: position 43,036 of record JAECUM010016240.1, read on the forward strand.
GTGCACATATCTGCTGTCTGTCTTTAGACTGGAAACTCTCAGGTAAAGTTCCTGTGTGTGTGTGTGTGTGTGTGTGTGTGTGTGTGTGTGTGCTGTACAGAGAATGAAGGATCTCACATAAATATTTGTGAGATATTAAGTTTACATAAGTCAATTAACGTTATGATGCAGCAGGTTGGATAATGTATTATTCATCCAGTTTCATACATTTCATATCAGATGTAAATCAGTGTAAAATTCTAATCTCATCATCTCTGTGTCATGAGCATTTGGATCATATTAGACAATTAGAGTAGTCTGATTGCTCAGTTATTACAATAACCTAAAATGTGTTCTGGTGCTCTAATTGGAAATCAGTAAGCATGTATTCATGGAACAAGTGATAGTGTACATGCTGCTGAATTGTAATCATTTTCTAGGAACTCTGAAAGTCAAAGCCTTACATTTTTTAGATTAGGGATACATTGGATGAGGCTATTCCAGAAATTGTCTCAGATTGACTTGTCACTTGAGTAATTGGCATGGCTGAATTGGACATCACATGATCAGACCTGGGACATCTGCAGTTTTCAGCCCCAGATCTGTTAGTGTTGTGCATACCACATATAATAGAATTAACAAAACAAGTGATTAACTTGGCAAAATTCATTGCTTTCTTTCAGTTCTGATACTTATTGTTTTTCATTGAAACATTCTATAATGTTGATACCATTTATATTCATGTACAAGTTGAGTCCAACTGCAAATGATATAGACCCTGAACTGCTGTCATATAATGCATTAGTAGATCAGGGTCTGTGTTATTTGTTGTACTGAATACTCCTAGCAAACTGTGGCAAATTTGGGTCCATGCATTTTTCAGTTGGATCAGACTTATAATACTTATAAGTTAATATTTATATAGTGGTTATTTGTAAACATATCTTTCCTGACTACACCTGAGGTATGGGCAATTTGCATTACCAAATGTTGGAAGCAAAGAAAATTGTACATAGTCCATCAAACATTGAGGAAAACACAGCAGTTATTTTTCTTTTTTTTGAGGGGACCAGTGTTTCTTCTGTGAGAAAAGATATTCACTAATTCACCAGTCTCATATAAATGGTCCAGGTAGATTTCTTTAAGTATGGGGTCATGTTTAAAGATCTTATCCCATGGAATATTTTCTACTTCCATGTGTTTTTGACATGTTTTCAAATCATTATTTTGAATGTACCTTTTGTTGTTTTTTTTAGAGTAACCCATTCCTGTGACCCAAAAGCTTTTTATGGACTTTTTACGTACCTTGAAGATAATGTCATCTATAAAGACAAATCTGGTAAGTATGTATAATATATATATATATATATATATATATATATATATATATATATATATATATATATATATATATATATATATATATATGTGTGTGTGTGTGTGTGTGTGTGTGTCTCTGTCTGTGTCTGTTTAAATATATCATGGATATTACATAACTGATGTATTTTTCAAGTTGTGACTGGCAAATGAACTCGAATGACTTTTTACAAATTCAATATATCAGACATTGAATACAAGGTTCCCATAATTATTCCATGCAGTTGTTGTTTATTTCTGTTTCTACAGTTGTTTAAACACTAAAGTCATGAAGCACAAGACAAAATTGGTGTGAAGGCTTATCCCCTGTATTTACTAAAACCCTGTAATTGAGCGATGCCCCCAGGGTCTAAACTACAAACATTACATCAGTTCCTCACTTCATATAAATTATTTAATTATATTGTTTAGTGGTGTGTCTGCATACACGAGATTTTTGTAGCCTAGACCCTAATTATAAAGAAGATACTTGCAACACCTTTCATAAATGAATAGTCATATCAAAATAGGGTTTTCACTGAAGACTTCTTATGATGTCTAGTTGATTCTGAATGAAATTAGTGCTACTTAGATATCCAATATGGCTGCCACAGTACCATCTTGAAAACCCTGTCATCACTACTCCGCTTGAAGGGATGGTCATATCAACATGGGGAATTTACATAAAGATTACAGATGTTGTCTCATTGGTTGTAAATGAAAATGGCTTTGATCTGACATCCATTATGGCCATCCAAATGGTCACCTGGAATATCTTGTTACTACTTTTCATAGTTAGCTAACCGTGTTGACATTGTGCTTTCACCAAAAGACTTATATGATATCTAGTTGGTCTTCAAGGGAAATGGACCTGTTTGATGTCCATTATGGCCACCACAGCAGTCTCTTAAATGTAAAGTCATTTTAACATGGGGTTTTTATCAGAAAAGTTCTTTTGCTGGTTCTAAATGAAAATGATGCAAAAACTGACCCTCATTAGGACTACCATGATGGTCAGTTTGAAAATAATGTTATTTCTATTCTTCCCAAATGGATGCCATATCAACATGATTTTCACACATAGACTTCTTATGATACCTAGTTCCTTAGTGAAAAGGGTGCTAATCATACAATGAATATAGATGGTAAAATGGCCATCTTGACAATATTTTTGTCACAACTGTGCCTGAATGGTCATATTGACATGGGATTTTCACCAAGTGACTTCTGATGATCTCTACTTGGCCCTAAATGAAACTAGTGTCGATCTGACATCTGGGATGCAGCTATCTTGTTATATCCACTCCTTCTGAATAAAAAGTCATATCAACGTGGGATTTTTATCCAATATGGCCACCACAGAAGGCACATTGTAAATCATGTTATTGCTACTGCATCTGAATGAATGGTCATATCATCGTTTGGTTGTCACTAACAAACTTCTTATGATATCTAGTTGGTCCTAAATGAATATTGTGCATATATGACATCCAGTATGGTAACAACAGCAGCTGTCTTGAAAATCTTGTTATTGCTACTCTTCCTGAATGGAAAGTCATATTGGCATTGGTTTTCTACTGGAAGACTTATTATGGTGTCTAGCTGGTCTTCAGTAAAAATTGTACCAATCTGATAGTCAATATGGCAACCACAGCAGCCATCTTGAAAATCTTATCGCTACACCTAGATGAAAAGTGCCAGTCTGATATTCCAATATGACCACAATGGCAGCCAGCTTAAAAATCGTGTTATTGCTACTTCTCTTAAATGTAAAGTTGTAATGACATGGGGTTTTCACCAACAGACTGCTTATTATATCTAGATGTTTCTGAATCAATACGGTGCCAATCTGACCTAAAATAATGAGGCTGGCACAATGAATGTATTGAAAATTTTCTCTCCAATTCTCCTGAATTTATGGTTATATCAACATGGGGTTTTCACCAAAAGTCTTATAATTGTGTCTGTTTTGTCCTAATTGAAAGTGGTGCTAATCTTACCTCAGTAAGGCTGCCACAGTGGCTAATTTTTGAAAATCTTATTGCTCAAGAATATCAGAGATGGTTTCAACACTCAGCAGTTTAAAAGAAGAAATCATCCTATCTTTAATTCCTGGAAATTCATTTTGGTTATTAGAGAATTGGTCCTTCAAGGGACTTTTGTTGCTTATCATTTTTCATTCTGCATTTGGATTCTCCATTTCCTTTAAAGTACATTTATCATTCATTTGTGTTCATTTTACATTCCAATTGCATTCCATTTTTGTTTCAATGGGAAAATGACAAATTTCATGGGTTTTATCCTGAGGATCTTTGATGAATGTGATTATGAGCACGATATATATTTTTTTGTCATAATCATGTATCTGATTGGTTGAACTTGTTGCCACCCTAAAGACCAAATGTACTCAAACTAGGTTAATAATTTTAATAAACATGGTCTCAAACAGGTTCTATTTACAGGTGAGAGATCTGCCCTTATTAATGAGGTGGATCTTAATCTCATTGGCTGAGCTTGTTTCTTCTCTAGAGACTATATTTCTCATCCTGTTTTGATAAAACTTGGTAAATATGTTTATGCAGTCAATATCTTGGCTGTATTCAGTTATGACCTTCATTAAAATTATGTCTTTAACTTTGTAGAGAATTTTCTCAGACTGTAGTAAAATCCACATAAAAGTTGGTATAGTTATATAGAGTTATGTTCATATTGCTTAATGATATGGTCAGCTGTTAAATTATGTAAGCCACATGAGTGATATCAGACGCATATGGACCGCTTGTTGAAGCATGTTGAACCTGATTACATAAATGTGTCTGGTCCATTGTTAACAAGAACATGTCAGGAACATATGTCTGTATACATTTCTAAAATACTAGTTAGTGATGCCTTTATGTGAAATTTACACTAAAGTGGACAGAAGCATCAGATTCTATGCTAAATATACATGCTGCTTTCAGGTTACATGCAAGACTGCATCCTCACACTAACAATGGTAACTTTTACTAGTGTTAACAAATTAATAAGTTCAGCATCTTTCACATGTATATAAATTAAAAATAAATTACATTTGCAGACTTACAAGTAAATAACAGCTAAGATCTTGATTTGTAAATAATCAAATTATTTTTCAGGCATGTGGCAGTGCATACGTGCAGTTGCTGACAAGACATTTGAAAAGTTTCTTGAAGTCACTGCAGAAAAGGTAGTTGTATCTACATGTAATTTCGTTATCAGAATTGTTTCATTTCTTCTTTCTGTAATTGCAAAAGTTGAATTTATGTTCAGAAGATTGGAAATTGCATTGAACATGCTACAGGTATTAATGAGTTGTTGTTGTTGTTGTAGGGTTTAACACCATTTTTCAGCACAGGATAGGCTATACATGGTGGCCAGTATAAATGGTGGAGGAAGAACCCGGGAAAACCCCGGAAAGAACCACTGACCCATGAGAAGCTACTGGCAAGGGTATTGATGAGAGAAGATATAAATCTGTTATACACTGTCCAACTGCACCATCATAACATGGTCAGATGGTAAGTATTGGAGTCTATTAATTGCATTCACATGTTCCAAAAATATGGTTGATCATCCTTTCCTTCATCACTTGCACCTTTTAGAAATCTTGTTTTTTTTTTTTATGTTCACCTACTGTCAGAACATGATGGAGTCATTTTTGTCAAACCATTGATTGATTGACTAAACAAAGACAGTGCACTCTGGGGAGATAGACCAATTGAGCTGCACTGCAATGCTGCACAAGATTTCAAATCCTCTGCTTTTATTTAAAAGAAGAAATTCACCAAATGATATTTGCATTGGTACTAGATCAATATTTGTTTCATAAAATCCAGAATTTTCATTCAAAATGGGCAACCCCTGATATTGCATCACTCATGTAGCAGAATTAAAGAACAATGTTTTCTGAGGGGTTTTTACTTTCTTTAGGAGAAAACTGAAGCCAGAGAGAGAGAGCTAGAAGGTCATGCTCAGTTTTTGCTGGTGAAATTCAATCACATTCACAAGCGAATCCGCAGAGTGGCAGACAAGTATCTGACAGGACTAGTGGACAGGTCAGTAGATCTACAGGTTGGCAGACATTTTCCTGACAGCTGGTGAACAGGTGAAAATATCTAGTAATGGAAAGAGTATCTGTTGATAGAAGGTAGCATACTATAAATAAACATGTAAACAGAAACTTCTCTGCAGTAAAATATGGAAAATCATGACACAATATCCTGTCTATGGCAGGGCCGACATTTACATATCCTGTCTGTGGCAAAGATTCTGATGATTATCAAGGTCCATCATCTCAGCAGTTCTAACTGCTAGTTTATTTTAGTAAGGTCAGTAATGTTAATTGCCATTTAGATTCTGTGTCCTAGAAGATTGGCAGTATTCTGTTCAGCACTTTCTCTTCATACTCCAGAGATCCTGAAACCCATGCATTTGCCTGACATGTCTGTTAGATCAAAAGTTTTGACCAGCACTTACTATGAGCAACCCAACATCTGTCATAGGAGTTCTCAAACGTCATTATGTAAACTTGTCTTTGATTTGTGTTTTCCATTTAACTGCCAAATAAACACCTTAATGAAGTAAAATTCAAAGCTCACTAGTTCTGGTTTACAGGATGTTTTCTTTGTCAGAGAGTCAATAAAGATGTAGCTGACTAAGCTTAATTCAAAAGGTGGCTAGGTCTTATTTACAGTTTCTTTGTCAGACAATCAGTAGGAGTGTTGTTGATTAAGCTTGTTTGGTCAATTTTCACAGTTGTTTAAACAGTCTTATTACCTCAAAACACATGACAAAACTGGTGTTAAAGCTTATCTATGGACTTTTCAAAAACCCTTTAACTGAATGATTGCCTTGGATTAGTACTATGTAGTAGACATTAGATCAGTTCTTTATGCCATGTGCTTTGTGTTGAGGCATGCCATAATATGGTATCTTTGGAGCAAACTGTGCAAAGCCTAGGTCCAGATTAAGAAAAAAGGATGCTAGCTATTACCTTCCTCCAAGGCTTATTTAAGGACCTACTAAAATTGAACTTCACCATCCGACTTCACCAGAAATGTATGTTAATTAGCTGTTACCTATACTAAGCCAGCTTGTCATAAATTATTAATTAATACTTGAAAACAGTAGATTAAAATAGAATACTGTAATTTGTTGTGTACTCATCTGCATGTTTACTACTGTTACCAATTCAAACCACCTATCTATGAAAAATATCATCAATCTTCAGTCACTTATGTGATAAATATTCAGCTGTACAATATTGAATGATTTTCCGTGTTGTTTATTTTGAGTCATTTGTCTTTTAGATTCCCCTACCTGTTGTGGAGTGGGAGGGTCCTTATGACAATGTTAGACATCCTACAGCTGCTCTCAAAGTCTCTAGAGATGGTAAGTGTATAAGCAGTTCAGAAGCAGATGTCTGTACATAGTTACTCTTTCCAGCAGCAACAGTGATGGCAGCTGCATCAACCTAAAACTATTTTGTTTTCTTTGAAGGTTTTGAAAACTACTGTGTATATACAGGTTGGGTACATAATTGTATGCAGGTCTGTCTTAATGTCAGATGGATTTGTTACTTTGTACTTGTGCCTTCCACAAATCCACTCTCTCGAATAGAGAATGAGATTTATTTCATAGGTTTCTGTTATGATTCATGGATTCAAAGGCATAAAAATGATATTTTCTGTGTGATGCATATCTGCAAATATATGTACCAATTGATTGTACTTTTGCTTTTGCAAACCATGAAAAATTATGTAGATGATAAATAAATTTATTGTACCTTGTTGCAGATTTTCTATTATCAGAGGAGATATTTTCAGCTTTCAATGCAGTCTTCACTTTGAAAGGACGCCCAACATTTAGGTATCAGAAAATGAGATGGACCATTGTGCTCTTCTGAAACCATACTGTTACAACTCTGTGGTCATAAACTAAGAAAGAGAAAGAAGCAAAACCAACAAGTTTTGTAAAACTTAAATAATTTAATTATCAAGGTTATAAAATTAAAATTTATGAGGAACTCACAGTATTATGAATTAAATCCAAAATAATTCCAAAGTTCTACCACAAGTCCTACAGAATCTAATGTTCTGAATGAATTTCAGATCTTTGAATGTACTGGTCTGCCAACAGTCCTGATGTATCGCAATGGCATGGTCGAGAATTCCTTTTAATAAATTCACAGAAGTAATACTTCAGTCCAATGAATAATGAGTAGTTCCAGTGAATAATCCAAAAAATATCTCCTCTCAGATTATATCTAAATACAACATTAAACACATCTGCAGACTGATTTTAACACAAGAATATCAGAATAAGAATCAGAAATAGAAATTAATTAGTTGCTCAGTTCTCACCTTATATACATCTCCAAGAGTCTATTACAGCACTATGTCGCAATATGCCCCAGGTGACAGACCTTACTACTCAATTTAATATTTCAAAATACTTACATAGACAACCACCTAACTTTAACTAGCCAACCACAGAACACTCCTTATTGTAAATATGTTTATTATTAGAAATTTGACAACACCTATTTATAAACCCTATGCAATCTACATGCCAAAATTGAAACATACAAAATAGATACAGTCATGCACTAAAAGTTACAAAATATATGGATGTACATAAAAATACTCTTGATTTGATTCTGGCAGACGGGACTTTTCAAAGAACAACAGAATGCCATAATTTCCTTCACAAAAATTCTCCACTGGAGGGAATTTTCAGTAAGGAATAACATGGCACAAAATGACTCAGTAAGAATTATTTTAAAGTATCCACTATCTTAAAATATAAGTATGAGGTTTTATGAAGTAGTTCCTCAAAACATGAAAGAAAATAACAAATGACCAGTCCAACATTTTTCCCCATTTTTGACGGTAAAGACTGAATCAGGGTTGACTGTTGAACAGTAGTTCAGATTGTAAACAACTAAGGTGAAAACATTCAATTCCTCAATGCTCTTTAACCTGGAAACTGGGATTTCATCCTCAAATACAATATGAGCGTAAAACAGTCAGAATATCCTACCAAACATTTTCTTGAGAATCAGAATTCATCCAACAGAATGGTCTTTGTCAAATTAGATATTTCAACAGGTTTCTCGTTGATGGGGCTGTCCATGTGATAAATCTGTGTTTGTCCGTAGAAAACTGCTCTTAGACTCCACAGTAGATGCTCGGACAGTCTTCTTAGTACCCAAAGTTCTGGAATTCACGATGGATTTCCGTTATCAAATAAATTCTGAGAGCCTCATTATTGCCCAGAAAATTCTGATATCCACAGCTGTTAGAACCTGATTCCAGACCCATTGGAACTTCCATTTCCAGAGGAACTGTTATAACATCCCAAAACAATGATTTACCATCCAACAGAGATGTGTTCAATCTTCATGATGACTTATATGAATCTTAAGTTAAATGGCTTTTCTGAACAAACTAGAAACTCCTTCAGCATCTCGGATGATTGGAACACAAAGAGACTGTTCTTGCAAATTCAGGCGATTTGTTAGCTGGTGAAAGATAAATTGATATCTATTCAGCTTCTTTATTTCAAGCAGCTGATATATTGGCTGACCTTTGCAAACACCAGCAGGCTTGCAGTGTCAAACAATACAGGCTATAGGTCCTTGCTTTCTGGATTTGGCTCCCAGACTTATGTATATCTGTATACCAGTAGAGCAACATCACTATTTTATTAGGCTTCATGACGGCATTTATTAACAGTAGGCCTTATGTTAAGAATTTGTTCCTGAATGCATACCTCCCAAAATATGACATGTCAACTGTAAAACACACCCTTCCAACTCTTTCTAGTTTTAGAAAAACACATGTTTCATTAATAATAGTAGAAAAGAAAATGAAAACTGGAGATCTTTCTTGATATCACAGTATGTGCCCTTGATGTGTATAAAATGAAAACAGATATGGAAAGTTTTCATCTCGAGGCAGTTTTTATAGAGATAAACAACCAACATTTAACATTTTACTTACTTGACTTCAATATTTAGGCTGTTATTACGTTAAGAGTCATTTGTCAAAGAGCTCATCAGGCTAATTTGACTTGGTAAGGTACACAGCATGGAACAACCCATTTCATTTGAAGTTAGGTAAATCAAAGAGGTATTTGACTAAACAAAACTTATTGTTCTTTGTTGCCTTGAATGATTGTTTAATCCATATTAATTCGAGATTATTGGTATATTCATGATTTGTGGTAATGTTTCTTTGAAGTCTTATTTAACTCTGTATAATAACAAGCAAAATATGATTATTTTGTCATTCTGGAATATACAACTGACTTCATTGGCATGGTAACTACACCTATTGTTGGGAAAGTGCATGAATGCAAAGTTGAATCCCAGAAGTAACAAACATGTTTTAAAAAATTCTAATTAGTGTGTCTGTTGTAAGATTGACACAACCTTACAGCAGTGCAGATGTGGAAAGATCATATTCTGTAAAATGAAAAAATTCAACAAGTTTTGGAAGTTTCTACAAGAGTACCATTCAGTCTGTGATGAGTGCAAAGATCTGTTCTAATGACACTTGCATTAGCTTCAAACTCCATAGTGAACTACTGAGAGCAGCACAGACTGTGTTTAGTTAAGACTGTATTCCAGTGTCCAGTTGATTTTAAAGACAAAAACCAGGTGTATTTTATTCTTATGTAATGTCTGTGTGGTTTTGATTATATAACTGTGCATGCATGTGTGTGTGTATATGTGCGGTGATGATATTTAACAATGCTAAGCCTACAGTCTGTTTTCTGTTTGAAAGTGTATTAAATGCTGGGGATAAAAAATTTCTTTAATTTTAGATTTGAATTTCCAATCACTTTCTGTGGGATTATAATATGAGTAGATAACTCAATCTCAATTGTATATTGTCACTTCTTTGGATTGTGTGCATTGACATCCTTTGGGATCTCAAAACAATCTTTCTGAGTTTCAAAACAACGAACTGCTGTATGGAATATTGTTCTGTGCTGAGAGACCCATTTCACAGTCAGCCATTTGAAGGGGCATATGCATAGTTAGCTTTGCCAGTTTCATCAGATTGTGAAACTTCTTTATGGTTGCTTTATTTAGAATTATCCACAGTTCACTAGTATTGTCTAGTAAATGTCTGTGCTCCAAAATGCATGTGATCTGATGACTCATAAGAATAATGTCCTAAAATTCAAAAAGCCAATTTCTAGCATAAAGGGTTTCTTTTCCCATAATTTCTGTAAATTTTGCACAACATCCATCCCATCTTGTTCTTGTATTATAGCACGTGCAATGTAACAGTCAAGATTTTAGAAACTTCATCAATCCCAGCATCTAAAATTGTTTTAGAATTAGTTTGGTGAGAAACTCCACTTCATTCTTTGCTTTCTTCATTCTGCCATTGGGACCCCAAGTGACCGAATGGTCTAAAGCACTCACCATTACAGATTACTACCATCTCACCTCAGTCTGCGTGGGTTCGAGTCTCGGGCTCGGCCATTGTGGATATGTGAGAAAGCTTGGCGGTAGCTTCTCGTGGGTCGGTGGTTCTTTCCAGGGTTTTCCCTCATTCTACCTCCACCATTTATACTGGCCGCCATGTATACCCTATCTTGTACTGAAAAATGGCATTAAACCCTATAACAACAACAACAACATTCTGCCATTCACTTTGCACATTCGTGCCAGCACGGCCTTGAAGTTGAAAAGAATCAGTAATTTTTCTCCAGCAGTTGACTATAATCTTGCCTTTCAGAAATGGACCAAAGTTTATGCATGTACAGATGTGAGGAAAGGGCAACAATTCCCTTTAATGCATGCATTATTCCATTATAAATAATTAGTGGGATTTCCATGCATCCTTTTGTATTTATTTACATCTTCATGCTTTGGAATGGACCAAGGTGTTTTGGTCAAATAAGTATCCATACTTTTAAATTTTTAAAAAAATCATTTTTTTAGTCCTTTTTAACAGTTAGACAAAAGTTTTATACAACACAGCAGTGGGGAAGGTTTGTGGGCCTTTTGCTTACCGGTAGTACATGCAGAATTTACTCATAAATGCAGATTTTAGTCAAAATGTCTAAATTTTAGTATACTGTTGTTAAATATTGCCTCTATTTTCAGGATCCCCACCAGAAGGCACCTGAGTTTGATGTTCCTAACACTCCATACAAACTGAGAGTTAAAGATATCATGGCTGAAAGAGAGGTGATGTATTATTAATTTAAATCGAAAAATATTTATTCGCAAACATATTGTGTATTTTAAGACTATTCACAGCAGTCACATTATCAACCAAATGATGGATAAATTGCTGTCAGTTTATTCTGTTATTTCAAAGATTGAATTGCACAGCTTTTAACCTTTTACTTCTCAATTTAAACCAGCTATTTATGAAAGATAATAGAGTTTGTATAAAATAGGGGAAAAGGTCCTTATGGGACTTCTAAATTGAATTGATATATACTTTTTACCATAGGAAGGTCCTTTATATCAATGGTCAAGAATACAGACCAAATGATGAAATATTGCCAGTGGGAGATTAAGGCTGATCTGTGATCTGTAATCTGATCTCCATTCAACCGTGTCTAGAATACAGACCAAATTATGAAATAACGCTAATGAAGAAAAAGGTTAATCTGTGATCTGTAATCTGATCTCCATTCAACCATGCCTAGGAGGGGTACCATATATACCTCTTTACAAATCCTTATTTCTTAACTGAAAAGTAATTTAATATAGAATAGCAGTGAACATTTTACTGCGACATACTGAAAATTCGATGAAGCTTTAGTTTGCAGTATGTGCAAAGTAATACTGATTTTAAAAATTTGTTTTCCTGTCACTATTCTCATCCACAAGTGCATATATGGTATACAGTATGTTTATCCTTTTATTTTATTAATTACACAGTACTTGTATGTAGATTTTGATGGATCTTAATAATCAGAAATGTGAAATATTACTCACTGCAAATGAAAGTTTCCATCACTGATGTTTACCACGGGTGTGTACTTATAGGTTTATTGCTTCCATGTTGATGCAAGTCCAAACAAAACATATTTATATTATATTTCATGTTTGCTGTAAACACTGTTTGCATTTGATGCAATTAAAGGTTTGACTTGTTTTATATTTTCCACTTTCATGAACCAGATCATTTTTCCCTAGTGACATTTCCTGAGTTTTTTGCTAGTGAATGTAATACTCTGGGCTTACTTTATTAGCTGGGAGTCGGATGATTTACCTGGTTACTTTTACTTTACACAAGCTACTTTAAAAAAAAAATGAACCTGTATCTCCATTGGGGGAGATCCCCCAAACCCCCAACCTACTGTGACAACTCATCGTCACACTTTAAATCTAATGGAAGGACCTGCAGACTGTAAGACCTAGCTTACAAAGTGCCACCTGCCTTGTTTAAATAGTTGACAACTCTTTTGATCGAACTACAGATTCAAAACATGTTCAGTGACCCAGCATCATCGCAAGCCACAAATAATAATCCACTACACTCATTTATCACCCATGATTGTGCTGAGGTTTCCTTTTTCATGAGTACTGAAACAAAAATACATTATCATCACAATGCAGTAATCACCTACACTTCATTGAAAGTGCCATTTTATTAATCAATAAGTGACTGTTTGGATGAGAAACTTTGATTTGCTCATTCATTCAGCATGAAAGGTTATGTTGCATCACAATAGCATGAAAATCGCAGTTGGTTAATTGGGTTTATGTGTGTTCAATAGGAAATCACAGGACAGGTAGCTGCCATCAGATATAGCCACTGATACTAAAAATAGAAAAGCATCAAAATGACTGTCAGAAATACCTGACAGAACTGACCAAATTTGATAGAAAACATCTTTGCATGGAGGTCTTTTCGGTTTGTACAGATGATACTGGTCAAGTATTGCCACCATTACTAGAATTAGAAAAACCTTTGAAAGACATTTTGTGAAAGACCACTCAACAGAATTGGACCAAATTTTGCTGAATGTGTCCTGTATAAAGTGCAGAATAAGGGGAATTCAGTTTTGTGCAGATTATCATTGTTTGCCATCAGATATGGTCACCACTATTAAAACTAGGAAAAAAAAAAAACTTCTCTCAAAAAGTGTCAAACAAAATTGGACTAAATTTGACAAAAAGAAGCCTGGCATGAAGAACTTTAATGTTTGTAAAACTGATGCAGATCCACCATCAAATATAGCCACAGTTACTTAATTTACAGAATAAAAACTTTAAAGAACTTTTTCTCAAGATAACTCAAGAGAATAAGACCAAATTTGACCGAAAGTTCAAGTCATTTATACAAATGATGCCATCAGATATGGCTACCATTACTAACACTATAACAACATAATGAATGAAGATACAAAAAATAGAGAAGCCATGAAACATTTGTTTTCATAAGATGTGCAGTCAACAGCATTGGCTGAAATTTCTTCAGAAAACATCCTTCCAACAGATTTCTTGGCCAGTTATTAATGCATTTGGCTGTGTAAGCCATGTGAGTGATCTCAGGCCAATTTGGGCTTCATGTCAAGTATTAATGCATTTGGCTGTGTAAGCCATGTGAGTGATCTCAGGACCATTTGGGCTTCTTGTCAAGTGTTGATTCATTTGGCTGTGTAAGCCATGTGACTGATCTCAGGACCATTTGGGTTTCTTGTCAAGTGTGTTCTTTATTGAAGTTTCTCTCAGATAGTTTCTTACAGTGTTCAAATTATGAGTCGAGTGTCTGCAAAGAAATCCTGTAAATTATATGATGATTGTTGGTCACACTTAGGATTAAGTAATATAACCAGTATTTAAATTGCATGATAACATGCAGTCTCGCTAACACAGTTGCAAATGGGATGAACAGTTAAGGAATGTTGCTGATAAAAGAGGTTAAACATGCAATCAAGTCTGAAACAGTCACCTTTGGGATGTGGCCCTTAAAGTGGTTGAATAATACAAATTAATTATTTCAGAATTTTGTGTTATGGTTTTTGAAAAAGTGTTTTTTTCACTAAGGTAATTGGTTAGTACAGCTTACCTTTCAGGCAAGTATGACTGTATGGGAAAAATCACAAGAGGTGTGAAAGCAGAAGCTGGCTGGATACAAGAGGTGGCTGGTGATAAGAGGTCTTTGCTGAACTTGGCATTTAGTGTATTGATTCCCACTATTATGTTAGCTCGGGTTTGGTTGTATTGTTGTGTCCTTGGACTAGGCACTTTACTTGTCATGGCATGATATAACTTTCATAGTGTTGCTGTGCCATAAAACACAAACCAATACATTAAGTGTAGTATTTTTGTCTTTGTTATGTTAGTTCTAGTTTTGTTTTCTTTTGTGTTTCACTTACAGTTGCAAAATCATATGGTTTGCATACCTTTTGATATAATTATGTTTGAATTATCTAATGTTAAAGACAGACATATTGATAGAAAACAATTTTATCTATGTGCATTCCAGCAAACAGTAAAGGACTTTGCTACACGCAGTTCCCAGATTCTGCAGGAAGCACTGAAGTGGGCACCCAGCACCACACGGTCCCATCTGATAGAGTATCTCCTCAAATTTGAAAATGCTTCTGAAGGTCTCTTCCAGCATAGTGGTCTAGCACTAGCTACAGAAAGCGTCCTCAACTATGCTGGCTACTCCAAAACAGCTGCTGTGCTAGGAGTAAGTTATTCTATTAAGCTCTAATTTACCAATTTTGATTGTGACCTTTTACTGTCAAGCAAAGAGTAACCTATTTTTGGCCTTTCCTGTATAATAAAAAAATAGAATCCACACCTGTCTCCATAATAAAAAACGGGTTCATGAATTATCCATCCCACTAAAATAAATTAATGCTTGCAGTGTAAGTAGTACAAAACACTTTCTGCAGAGCATTTAGTGCATGTTGATTATGTTGATATAAAATACACAGGCATACACATACAAAATGATCTTTGGCACATTTCTCTTCTGTATTTATATCTGCAGTGTATACATCTATATGTTGACATAAAACATAAGGTATGCATATAAACTGCTTTTTGGCACATTTGTGTTCAGTATTTGTGTTTGCAATGTATACTACATGTGTGTGTTGACATTAAGCATGCAGACATATAAACTGCTCTATGTATGTTGACATTAAATGTACAGGCATATGCATACAAACTACTCTTTGGCACATTTGTTTTCTGTATTTATGTCTACCTTTGTATGCTACATGTTTTTGCTGTGTTTTCTTTGAAGAATATCTTTAGAACCTCCAGCCCTTTCTTGATTGCACCTGTAAAGGTAACAAGGCAGTACCTTAACATTTTACCATGGTTACAATTTTGTTACATCATCGACATGGCTATCTTAATGAATGCATTATAACTCATCTACAATATTTTCTCTTGCAGCTGTTTTCAGAAGTATATTATGCAAAGTACTTTTCACACTTCATGTCACAAAATTGAATTTACAGGTTTTTTTTATTTTAGATGTGGTATATGATTTATTTCATGGTTGTCAAATTTCTCAATAGCCTTACATATATACTATAATTCAAAGAGTAATTTCACAGTGGCCATCTTGAAAATCTTCTTATAGTTACTTCTTCTATGTGGATGGTTATATCATCATGGGGTTTTCACTTAAACATGACTTATGTCTTATTAGTCCTAAATGAAAGAGCAGTTTAGATGTATATGTCTGTATGCTTTATGTCAATAAATACGTATATAACACTCCATATCCATGACTACATGTTGTATATTGTGATATGTTACCCTAAATAGGTTAACTGTGAATGAATACAGGAATTAGACTGCATGTCTTTAATGTCAGGCCGCGAATAAGGGTAATTATTGATGCATGAACTATGTAATGCTGCCCGTCACTCAAAGGTTACTCAAAGATAGCAACTTTATTACTAGTAAAATCTTGTTTATAGGGGTGGACAATGATAATAGCTTGTTAAGAATGAGATTTTTTAAAAATATAATTCAAAACAATATTATTCTGTGGTTTTTATCAACACATTATATCACCTCTTTTTTAATATCGTAAGAAAGAATTTTTTTTATTTATGTATTTTGTGTAATGGGATAGTGGATAGGTAGATAGAATAGGTGTGTGATTAGGGTATTTAATGGTATGTCCACACATAACTGGCTATACAGTACCAATTAAAAGTTTTAGTTTTACATTTTAAAAAGATTATCAGTGAAGATGTAAATAAATTCTATTTTTGTTTCACTGGTAAAATGACGTGTTTTCAAGGTATGTACCTCATTTGAATACAGTTGCTCAATCCCATGCACTTTCCATAGTTACATTCCTTGAGGAGCATCACTTTTGACACTTTCCAAGGGGAGACCACTCTTTTGCATCTTCTCTTGTGAAATAGATGTTTTAACACTTTTATTGCAAAGAGAAACCAAAAGACATGGTTAACTTCTTTTTTTGTGCTTGTGGGTGCCAGTTTTACGAGTTAGTTGATGTTCTGCTAATGTATTTTTCATCAGGCAAGAATAATCAAAGAAATGTATTTTACTTTAAATTTGTTTTCCAGAGTTCCACCCTGGATCGAAGACCCACATGTGTTACAACTGATAGCTCTAACTTCACAGCCAATCTTAGTATGAGAAGTCGATTCATGGGAGAGGTAACAGCTCTCTCTCTATCACTCCCATTCAGATAAAAAAGGTTTAATGTGAATATCCCATCTTCATGTGTGTACACCAGTATCTGTTGTTTAATGTTGTACAGCTTCAGCTTCATCAGCTCCATCTTTTTAAGAAGATTATATTAATTTTAGTTACATCCATGCATCTGGAGTATGAGATGAAGGAATTTAAAAGATTAAAGATATAAAACATGTGACATGCAGCTTTGCTGCAAATGAATTTAGTTTTCAATGTTTTATGCAAAACATAAATAAATAAATAATTGACATTAACAGTTCCTTAGTGAAAAGCTGTTTAAAGTGATTTGTGTTTTTAATTCGTTATGGAATTAATTAACTAAATTAATTCAAAGGTCAAGATAATATATCAGCCTATATTTCAGGTTTATTATTGCTTGATCTGTATTTGTATATCACACACCCAGATTTGAACTGCTTAGACAGTGTCCTTATGTAGATATTTTTAGACACAGTGAATCGAGATTTTATTAATCCCCGTTTGTTTTGAATTTCATTTATACAGTAAAGCTAAAAATATTAAGAAAGCATACAGAAGGTTTGTGTAATAAATGCAAAACCACATTTGTGTTTAACTTTTAAATATTCTTTGATAAATATTTATTATTTAAATCTATTGTTATAACAGTAACAGGAAGATATTCCATTACCAGTAGCTTATACATGTTCTACCATCTGTTACGGAAGAGTTGTGACTCTATCTGTTTTAAAGCAGAAGAAAAAAGTATCATGCCGCTTCAGTTATAAATACATGTTTGTGTCATTTTCTTGGGTGCTGAATAAACTTTCTGTAGGTAGAGCTAAGATTGTCAAGTTGCTGCAGAACTTTTTTTGTTTTCCAGATTTCAGGAATGCGCTCAATCTGCAAAGATGAAACTTTAATTGAAATGTTATGTAACAAACTGGATGATGCATGTAAACAAACAGGTACAGAAAGCTTTTCACCTAATACTGGGTATCATCTTGTCAAATTTAAACATTTTTATTAACGAAAAAAGGCCTTTGTTATCCCACCTGCCTTGGTAGATAATATACATACTTGTGAAGGTTTTGGCAGCAGCAGTGGTAGCAGAGTTGCCATTGTCAACCATTTTAAGATTTGTGTTGAAGTTTTGTCTCAGTTTTTCAAAGACATATTACATAAACATACATGTGACTGACTGTTACAAAATTTTATCAGGTGATTTCACTTCAGATTAGGAGGAAATTTCATTGATCAAATTTGTATTATTTACAAGTCAAAAGGAGTAAATGTTATACGAATTTACACATTCATTTTATTTTCAAACCCATTTTGGCATAACCAGGACATAGCAATCATTTGGGCATCTGTGTGTCAACCGAATGTCCATCAGTCCATTTGTCTTCATTTGTCCTTTCACAACCCTAAATCATGGTCACTGGTAAAGAATTTTAGATTAAGCTCAATGTTACAGATTTTTACTTTCTAGCTAAATAAAAGGAGGGCTAGACAAATGTGGTTCTCATATTTAAAAATTATTAGGTATCATACAGACAGAATAGTTCATCATTAAAGAGCATATGAACAAGTGCATGATTCAAGATGATACAGCCAAATAAGTACATGATTGAAGAGCATACAGACAAGTACATAACTGAAGAGTATACAAACAGACAAGTACATAATTAAACTGCATACAGGCAAGTGCATAATTCAAGAGCATAAAAGCAGATACATAATTCAGTGGCATACAAACAGACAAGTACATAATTCAAGAACACACAAACAGACAAGTACATAATTCTAGAGCATACAGACAAGTAGATAATTCAAGTGTTACGTGTCTAGGCTTATATGAAAGTAACAAAGAAAATAGTGAAGCCAACAAGCTTTGTAAATTTAACAAATAATTTATTTCCCTAGAAAACAAGGTAAAAATATGAAAAAAGGACTTAACGGTTTATGAATCAAATCCAAAAATTAATCCAATAATTAATAATATAAGTCCTATCACTAGAAAGTTCTGAGTGAATCAAAGTTCGATTCCCGATGAAGTTCCAAGATGAAGGCGATGACATCCTCTATAACCTGTTTTGTGTTGTCGTGTCAACAGTTCCTTGTTGAATCAACAAGAATAATATTCTGGCTTTAGAATTCCAAATAATTTTCAGTAAATGTCTTTGTCCAAGAATTTTGATGAGCACAAGATATAGTCTCCAGGGAAAATAAATTATTAATTCCGAAAAATAGAAAAATTCAAATCAAACTGGCAACAACAAAATAAATACTTTTGAGCCTGAAGGTATGAATTACAACTGACTAGAAAAACACTATGATACGTCACTTTAACCTCAACTGAAACGCAAAACGAACCACGTGATAGGGTCACATGATCACTTCCTTTCTAGAGATATAGTAACATCATATGTCAATTATCACGTAGGCCATGTACGGATTTGATTGTACTGAACAATTCTTACTGTAAGATTCAATAATAAAAAAATTTTGAAAAAGTTGTTTACAACAGAGCTGAAACTGGCCCTGAAATCTAGGTCACCAAAAGATACAATGTTTCTACGAACTACATATTTATGAGGTTTAACAGAACTGAACTGAATTTTCTGGAAAAATGTCAAATCCAGTGAATAAAGTTATCATTACAATAACATTTAATGAAATAAAAATAAAATGAAAAAGAAATTTAAAACTAACACATAATAAAGAAAAAGAAAGATTTATATAATGAAGCTTTCTTTTTACCATATATTAATTATACATAAGGTAAAAAAATTACATAAGAAGAACTCTTATGAATTATACAAAGTGTACATGAAATAATATCTCTATACACAGGAAAGTGCATCTGCAGTTAAATTGTCTTTTCCCTTGATGTGCCTGATGTCAATATTATATTCCTGTAACAACAAACTGCACCTTAATAATCTTTGATTTTTGTTTTTCATCTTGTTGATGAAAGTAAGGGGGTTGTGATCACTAAACACAACAATCGGAGAAGGAGCTGAACTAATGTAAACTTCAGAATGTTTAATGCCAATATCAAAGCCAAACATTCCTTCTCGATTGTTGAGTAATTTCTTTGGTGCTTATTTAATTTCTCAGAAAAATAGCGCACTGGATGATCAACACCATTTCTATCTTCTTGAATCAATGCTTCTCCAACCCCAACATCACTTGCATCAACAGACAGTTTAAATGATTGACTGAAATTTGGAGCTGTAAGAACTGGTGCACTTTTAAGTATGGCCTTTAACTTGTCAAAAGCCTTCTGACATTTTTCAGTCCAAAGAAACTTGTTTTTCTTGCTGAATAAATTTGTCAGGGGTTCAGCAATATTAAAAAAATTGGAACAAAATTTCCGATAGTATCCAACCATACCCAAAAATCGCATCAGTTGCTTTTTACTGACAGGCACAGGGAAATCAGAGATAGCCTTGACCTTAGCATCTATAGATTTAACTTGTCCATGTCCTGCGATATGTCCTAGAAATGTTACACAAGCATGGCAGAACTCACTTTTGGATAAATTGATTGTCAAATTTGCATCAGTGAGACTGTCAAAGAATTTTCGAATTGTTGCTAGATGTTCTTTCCAGGTGTCGTTATAGAAGATGACATCATCGATGTAAAGCATCACAGTTATCTAGACCAGAGGTAATCATATTCATCAAACGTTGAAAGGTACTTGGTGAACCCTTTATATATTGATAAAGTCCATCTGGAGTCACGAATGCCGAAATTTCCTTTGCCTTTTCCGTTAGTGGAATTTGCCAAAATCCTTTCAAAAGGTCAATGCTGTCATTGGTTCTTGGTAATGGAAATGAATCTGTTTTTGTCACACTGTTTACCTTCCTATAATCAGTGCACATACGGAAAGTTTTATCTGGTTTCGGAACAAGTATACATGGTGAACTCCAGTCACTTTTACTGGGCTCTATGAAATCATTCTTCAGCAAATACTGAATTTCCTTTTTCAAGTATTCCTGTTCGAGAGGGTTCATCCTGTATGGGTGTTGTTTCACAGGTTTGGAATTCACAATTTCAACGTCATGAAAAATTTTGTTTGTCCTCATAGGAACATCTGGAAATAAGTGCTCATATTCAAATAATAACTGTTTAAGTTCATTCCTTTCTTCTTGTTGCAAATGTGAATGTTTCTGGTCCAGATTATTCATAATTTTCGAATTCTGAAGATTTGTCACTCCAAAATTAGTAGAGTCCCATTGAATTCCATCACTTAAATCCTCATTGAATGGGACAGGTACAACTAAATTAAATGCATGATTTAACTGGCTATCTCTCTCAGTATACTGGTACTCCTTTAATTTAATTAGATCAGAGTACTATTATTATAATTTTAACTCATTCATTTTCTTATTTACTTTGTAAGGGCCGTAGTACCTAATTTTAAGAAAATTTTGAAGAATGAGCAAGAGAGAAAGAACTCTATTACCAGACTCAAAAGTTCCCTCCATTAATGTTCTGTGGAACCATAACTTCACTTTAGACTTGAATTGCTGAGTACCAAATTCACGCATAATTGGCTGGAAAATTCCAGACATAAAATTTGACCCTTGATCTGATTGAACAGATTTGGGAAGGCCAAATTGAGTAAAAGACTTTATCAAAGTTTTTACTGTAGTTTTAGTTTTTATATTCCTCAAATGAATTGCCTCTGGGAACCTTGTTGACGCACACATAATGGTCAACAAGTATTGGTTGCCTGACTTGGCTTTAGGTAAGGGACCAACACAATCTACAAGAGTGTACATACATTCAAGTACATTATTCAAGAGCATACAAACAAATGCATAGTTTAAGAGCATACAGACAAGTACATAATTAAAGAGTATATAAACAGACAAGTACGTAATTCAAGAGCAAACAAACAGACAAGAACATAATTTAAGAACATACAAAAATCCAAGTTCATAATTAAAGAGCATGCAGACAGACACATATAACTCAAGACTTCCATTTTGATTCTGATGGTACACATATATATTTTATATTTGATTTGGGACTGAGTGATATCAACAATGGTCAGCCCAAACTTGATCAGGAGAGTTGGGACTGAGTGATATCAACAATGGTCAGCCCAAACTTGATCAGGAGAGTTGGGACTGAGTGATATCAACAATGGTCAGCCCAAACTTGATCAGGAGAGTTGGGACTGAGTGATATCAACAATGGTCAGCCCAAACTTGATCAGGAG